>APFE030514432.1:0-10363 GCA_000404065.3 Pinus taeda
AATGTTAATACTTTTTTTCAACTTAAATTGAAAATAAATTCCAAACTAGATATGCCTATAATTATTCTAATTGGAAGAATAGATCTCTCATAGTTATAATTTAATTATTAAGTTGATGTCATATATTTAAACCCGATGGAATCTGTTGGAACATTCATAGTAATATTGACATATTTAACCACTAAAAATTTCCACTAATATTTTTTGTTCTTGTTGAAATATGCATACAAAAAAATATTTTTATAAATAATGACAATATAATCTGTAATAAAGTTATAATTTAGTTAATGTCTATGTTTTTTTAAATCTATGAAAAGTGATAGGAGTAAAGGAGTAACCATTCTCATGGTTATCATGGATTTAAATTTATTTGTACTTCCGCCTTTTAATTTATGTGACTTCCCTACTTTGTGTTAGTTTAATGTTAATATTATTAATTCTAAATATAAAAATTAAATTCCAAAAATTATATATGCATTATAATTTGCTATTGTAAGATAGCATCTTCCAAGTTATAATTCAATTATTAGGTTGATCGTAGATATTTAAACCCCACGGAATGTGTTGGAATATTCATGGTAATATTAACATATAAATGATAAGATTTTTGAACCAATGGAACATACATGGTAATATTGATATATCAATGATAATATTTAGATCCAAGTTAGGTTTACTCTATTATCTAAATTATCTCAAATTAATTAGTTTAAGAAGAACTATTTCCAATTAAAGGATTTCCATAATAATAGTGTGTGTGAAACTACACGGATAAACATATTTTTATATAATATATAACTCTAATAATAATAATAATAATAATAATAATAATAATAATATAGTTTGGTTAACTTTTATGATTTTTTTAATGTAATACGTATAATGGGGTTAGTGTTTTGATTCTTGTCGTAGAGTGATAGCTATAGAAATTTTCCAATCCATATAACTATATGGTCACAATGGCTATAATAAAACCAATAAGTCACTTTATAGTCAAAATATTATATATATAGTATATTTTAAATTACTTTTGAAATTATTTTTTTAATTAAATTGAGAATGAATAGAGATAATAACTAATTTTTAAATAAATATCAACCTTTTATTCATGACTAATATTAGAAATATTAATTATTGATTATTGAATCTCTAGCATCAACCTATTGATTATTGATAATTAAATTTAAATTCTAGAAATCCTATTATAAGGTATACACACGTATCAAAATAACAAAATTAAGAAATCATAAATATGTTTTCACAAATTTAGTTATATGTATTTTGAATTTGTAAATTATGTATTTTTTAATCACTAATATTTGTAGTAATATACATAAATATAGATATATGTAATATAATTTTTTTAATATTTAATTTTTTGTTTTGTTTTTATTTTTTATTTCATTTTGTCGCATAAATTCTAAGTTAAATGTTGAGGCTTTGTATTGAAATCTAAAGCATTGTTGAATTCAATGGCAATGACTTTCACTGATATTATGCAAATATCCAATGCATTCTCATTTATTTCTTTATAAGTATAATTTAAAAGATAATTTTAAAAATATAACGAAACCATTATACACACATTAATGTTTCACTAAACTCGTTGAAATCCCCCTTTGAATGAATCTGACATATGGAGGACACCTTCCAGGTGATTTAGAAGAGAATAATATTACAATACAAAAATATATTTTTTTGATGGTTATTCTCAAATTAATAAATATATTTTAGTAAAAACATTAAAATATATGTAAATATAATAAAATATATACACACTGGTCGCAATGTATCACATGTTGGTTACGATCCCCTTAAAGGATTTCAACGTAACTTCTATTTTTCTCAATTGTTTTAAAATTAACTACCCTTCATACATGGAGTTCCTTCCAATATTGTACAATATTCTTATAGTTTTCATTTTATGATTAAACAATAACTCGTTTTTCTTTATACAAGAATAAATGTACAGTACAGAGCATCAAATTGAAGGATTTCATCTATGTTACTGAGGTTAGACTCTACTTATCTCAAAACCATCCCTAACGTTATCTGGCTGATTAATTTAAAGTCGCTCCAATCCAAAATAAGGCATTCCTTTCATGTGTATGTGAATTGACATGGATAAACATATTATTATATATTATATAACTCCAATAATAATAATAATAATAATATAGTTTGGTTAACTTTTATGAATTTTTTAATGTGGCTAATGCAATATGTATGATGGGGTTAGTGTTTTATTCAATTTCAAAGCAGTGGATGGGCTATAGAAATTTTCAATCCATTTAAAACTATATTGGGTCACAATAGCTTATAATAAAACCAATAAATTCATTTTATAGTCAAAATGATTATATATATATATTATATATATATAATTATATATATATATATTATATATATATATATAATATATTAATATAATTATATATATATATATATATATTATATATATTATATATATATTATGGGGATATTTTAGATAGTTATGAAAATATATTTTTTCTTTAATTGAGGAAGGAGAGATCATAACTAAAATTTTTAAATTAAATCTCAAACTTTTACTCATAAATAATAATTAAAAATAGTAAATTATTAATATTAAATTCTAGCATTCAACCTATTGATTATTGATATTAATTAAAATTTATTAGAAAAATCCTAATATAGGTATTACACACATTTCAACATAACACATTTAATGAATCATAAATATGTTTTCACAAATTTTAGTTATATGTATTTTTTAAGTTTGTAAATTATGTTATCCCCATATGTTTTTTAATCATTAATTTTTATATTAATGTACCTAAATATATATATTTGTAATATGATTTTTTTAGGATTTAATTTTTACTTTTTAATAGAGTGATGGTTATAGAATGTTTCGATAGAGTGATGGCTATAGAGTGGTGGCTATGTTGAAATTAGCATTCACTTTAATAAAATTCGATTTATTTTTGCAAATGACCATAACATCATGAATGGATATAGGTTTTTTTGTAAATATCATTATTCAATCCATCTTTGAGAATCAAATTATTTTATAAGTATTTTTAATCAATATATATTGATAATTAGTTACAAATCCATGTTTTATGATTGTATAATTTTAAATATTTGTGTTTTTAGTTTAAGTAATCATTTGATTGTTTGTGCTTGTATCTCTATAAATTCGTCAACACAAAAAAAAACTATTAGTATAAATTTATACAATTAACTTCTATGATGATTTTAAGCATGCATAGTATCCAATGCAAGAATTACACTTCAAATGAATTGAATTCTTGCATAATTTATCTATCTTAAATTTAATAAAAGTTCACTTATTTTGGTAAATGACCATGACATCCTCAATGACAATGTATTCCTTTTTGTAACCACCACTATTTAATGAATATTATAACATATTCCATGGGTTCAGAAATCTTAACATTAATATTTCAATATTACCATGAATATTCGAACACATTCCTTTCCATCATAAAACATGGATTTGTCACTAATTCTAAATATATATTGATTAAAAATACTTATAAAATATGCAAAACACAAACACATACACAAAAAAATACAATCAAAAACATTTGAAATTATATCATAAAACATAAAATCGTAATTAATTATAAGAATATATTAATTAATAATTTTGATTTTCAAATACTCACATTGAAGAGTGGTGGTTACAAAAAAGAATACATTTTCATTCATGATGTCATGTTCATTTACCAAAATAAGTGAGCTCTTATTAAATTTAAGATAGATAAGTTATGAAAGCAATCAATTCATTTGAAGTGTAGTTCTTCCATTGGATACTATGCATGCCTAAAATAATCATATAAGTTATTTGTATAAAGTTATTCTAATATTTTTTCTATGTTCATGAATTTATAGAGATACAAACACAAACAAACAAACGAGTACGTTACATAAAATAAAAACACAAATATTTAAATTGTACCATCATAAAACATGGATTTGTAACTACTTATCAATAGATATTGATTAAAAATATTTATAAAATAATTTGATTCTCAAAGATGTATTGAATAATGATACTTACAAAAAAATCCATAGCCATTCATGATGTTATGGCCATTTGTAAAAATAAATGGAATTTCGTTAAACTAAATCGTGATTTGAACATATATAGTTTAATACACATTTAATTAATTGGAATTGTAATTCTTGCATATTATATTTTCTGTGTGTAAAATCATCATAAAGGTGATTTGTATTATGTCAATAGACAATTTGGGCAATGACCTTCCTTTCTTGTGTGCTAAAATTATACACAAACAACATCATAAATAAATAAAGGAATACATTACATAAAATGAAAACACAAACATTTAAAATTCATCATAAAACATAACCTCTAACTAATTATAAAAATCATATCAATTAAATTAAACAACAATTTAAAGATTAATAAGCTAATATACAAATTATGCTCATTATAAAAGTATTTTATGACATTACATATGTGTAAAAATATTATACACAACAAACGACCACACAAAAACAAAAGCGCAACAAATAAATACATAGCTCAAAGTAAAACCACATACATTTAAAATTCTATCATGATAAAACATCAATTTGTAAATTTTATGTTTATTTTCT
Source organism: Pinus taeda (assembly GCA_000404065.3). Taxonomy (NCBI): domain Eukaryota; kingdom Viridiplantae; phylum Streptophyta; class Pinopsida; order Pinales; family Pinaceae; genus Pinus; species Pinus taeda. Next base: position 4,633 of record APFE030514432.1, read on the forward strand.
TTGTATTTATCATAAATATGAGGGCCATTTGCAATCTTTTTAATTTTACATTGAATGATTTGGGTTACAAAAGAATCCATGGTCATAGTCACCTTTGATGTTGTGATTATTTGTATTGTTGAAAAATATATATTGATTAAAAGAAATCATGAAAACTTGTGATTTTCAATCATACAAGAATTTGCGATGATTCTTATAGGGAAAACCCACAGACATTGTTACTTGTGTTATTGTCACGGTCATTTATATCTATACAGTTAATTGACTAAAAATATTTGTGAAATTTTGATTTTATACTAAATAAATTTAACAAGTTATAAAATCCACCCATTTTGTACCATAAAAAATTTACTAACTAATATACTAATTATGATCTTACATTTATTAAATTAAATAAAAAATTGATTATAATGTAAGATAAGAATATATTAATTAAGAAATCAAATTAAAGGTTGATAGGGTAACTATGTCAAGAGGACGAGATCGGTGTGATGGCTAGGGTTTCTAATTCTTTCCACTTTCCTTATGCAGTTGAGTTCCTTTAGACATTGGATCAATCTTCTGCGTCATTTCTAGGGAATGATCTCACTACACACGGGTCTGATAATGGAGCTTTTTAATGGTTTGAATATTGGTTTTGGTCTCCTGTGCAGGGTTGAAGACACACAATCTGGGCTATCGACAATATCATTTACCAGATCATGGACACAGAGTATTTTCTCACCCCTTGCATATGCGATGGCATAGAAGGAAGCAAAGGACATCACGCTCACAAGTTGGAAATGGATCTGTGAAGGATTAAGGTGACTCTAGAGAATAGATCTTATCCATGTCTTCTCTTAGTCAGAAGAGAAATAATGGTCAGATTTGAAGGCAAAAATCTAGCTATAGAAGTGAATATTCCACCTTGAATGCTTCATTTCATAGATCTATTGTTAAAGATCCCGGATCTGGAAATTCTCAATCCCTCGAGCACAATAGGTTGTTGAAATTAAGGAGTAGCATTAGATATGGAGAGTCTACTTCGTATTTTTCCGAATCAAAATTTTTGTCCATCATAGTGGGTGTGTTTGGTCGTTTTTCCATTGCTTATGAATTCAATACTACCGCGACAATCCCTCTCAGTCTTTGTAACTTCACACTTATCCCTTGATTCAACTGAATATATTCATGACTGTTAAGTGCGGGCTCCAAATTTGGGAACTATGGTAGCCTATGAATCCATGAAAAACACAATAATATATGCAAAAAATATGAATCTCAAGCACTATTATGCAGATTCAACAACTTTTGGCCAAAACCAATGGATCTCTTCCATTAGATATTCACAAATTGGACAATAAATTCTGAGACTCAACTTTACTCCAGGGTATTTTTCATAGTAAAATTTTCATCATGAGAGGATTGTGAATAGATATTGCAAAAAGTTCCATGGTTCTGGGGCTCTGCGACACTTTCTGTCACCCCTTGGTTCACAGATTTTGATGCAAGTACAGTGGTAGTATCTAGAATGTCCGTTTCGGTTAGATTGCATAATGTACCTTATATTTCTAGATCCATAAAGTACTAGAAGCCATTGGGAAAATATCAGGGTGATACATAAAGAAACATACACAAATATTTGAACAAAAAATATACACAATCGCAAAAATGTGTGGAGGTAGACATCAACTAATGATTGACTGATCATATTATCTTAACACATAATAATCATTACTCGACACAGTTCCTAGATTTTTAGAACACAACATTTAGATGCCAAATATGCTGAAAAATGAGACATCTACAAAATTCATGTCATGATTCCAAGAAAGCGCCTAAAAGGAAGAAAAAAATAGGAAAATAACACAAGGGATCGATATTTCCACAACACTTACCTAACGAAGAAGAGGTTGATGAAGAAATGGGTCCTCCTAGTAATGAAGAAGCTTAAAATCCACAAGGAAACATAGAAAAGGGAGCGTTAATCATGAATTTTTAGGAACTTGAGCGCACACACTGAGGTAGGAGATGATCCCTGTAGCAATGGAGACAGGGGGCTTAAAATATCATCATGTATATGAAATTTTCGATTCAGTTAAGGAAGATCCAAGAATGAATGAAGGGACCCAGCTAGCACTTTTAATGACCATTCCTTACAAGGGAGAATAGCGTAAGGTTAAAAAGAAGAAATTGAGAAAAGGGTGACATGTTTACCACTATTTTGAAGTTGTATTTTTGGTCTCTCTGATCACCAATTTTGATTGCCATGATTGAATGCATTGCCAACATCTACAACACGTAAGATTTTTCGTGATGAAAAAAAATATATTAATTAAAAATAATTATAAAAGAATATGATTTTCATATACACATTGAATAGTATAGTGGTGGTGACAAAAAAAAAAACTGTCATTTATGGTGTCATGGTCAGCTATCAAAATACGTGAAATTTTATTAAATTGAAAATGGATAGGTTAATGCAAGCATTCAATTCATTTGAACTGTATCTCTTCTATTAGATACTATGGATTCTTGAAATCATCATAGAAGTTATTTGTATCAAGTTTATTGACAATTTGTTTAGCGACCTTCCATATGGTATATTATAATGAAAGTTTTTTGCATGTTGTGGAATTCATAGACACAGAAACACAAACAAGAGCAAATACAAACAAGTAAATACATTACATAAAATAAAAACACAAACATTTAAAATCCTATCATCATGAAACACCCATTTGTAACTAATTATAAATACTTATAAAATAATTTGATTCTAAAATATGCATTCAATAATGATACTTACAAAAAAAATCCATGGTCATTTGCAAAAATAAATGAAATTTTGTTAAACTAAATCCTAATTTTAACATATATAGTTTAATACACATTCAATTAATTGGAAGTGTATTTCTTGGATATTATATTTTTTCTTTGAAAAATCATCACAAGTGTGACTTGTATCAAGTCAATAGACAATCTGGGCAATGACCATCGATAGAACATATTCTAACAATTTGGGAAATGGCCATCCATATGGCATATTCTAATGAAATCTTTTCTCGTGTTCTAAAGTCTATACACAAACAAGAGCATAAAGAAACAAACACATACATTACATAAAATAAAAACACAAACATTTAGAATTCCATCTTCATAAAGCATCAGCATGCAACTAATTATAAAAAATGATTAATTAAAATATAATGTTAATTGAATAGTGTTGCTTACAGAAATTCAAATTCATTCATGATGTTGTGGTCAATTGCAGAAATATTAGATTTTATTAAATTACAATTACAATTTAAATATTAATACTTTAATATACAAATTCTACACTTTGGAAAAGTAATTATCGTATATGATATTACATATGTGTAAAAATATTATACACATACAAACATAAACAAACAAACATAGGCAAATAAGAGAACAACAAAAAAATGCATAGCATAAACTAAAACCACATACATTTAAAATTTTATGACCATAAAACATTAATTTGTAAATTAATTTTAAATTCTATGTTTATTTTGTTTGCATTTTATCATCATCAAGAAAGGCTTATGATATATTTTTAAATGTGCATTAAATAATTGTGCTTACAAAAGAAAAAATTGTCATAGTCACTTGTGATGTTGTGATTATTTGTATAGTTAAAAAGTATATATTATTTAAAAGTAATCATGAAAACACATTATTTCAGACATACAAAAAATGGCGATGATGCTTACAAAGAAAATCCAAAGCCATAGCTTTTTGTGATATTATAACAAGTTACAAATTCCACTCTTTCTGAAGCTTAAAAAATTAATTAACTAATAAATTGTTTATTGATTTTTTTTAAACTAGGGTTGTTCATTCATTATTAATATCAGTTTATTTAAAAAATTATTGAATTTATAAATTTATTTGAAGGAGAAAAATAAAAAGACATAATAAAAAGGAAATACCCACAATAACCATAATCACAACAGAAATTCCTCACAGATAGTCATGACCATAGTTATCTTGAGGGCGTAGAGAGAGAGAGGGGAAAGCCCTTCCCTCAAAATAAATACAAATTTTATTAACATGGTGTTTGAGCTTTTACAAATTATAATATAAATTGCAAATATATAAATAAATTTCAATCTGAATCATCTTCATTCTCCAGTCTCCATCTCCCTACCAAAACATTAGAAAACATATATAATAATATATGGAGGAAAATAATTAGAATGTTAAAATTTTGTAAAATGATTTACAATAAAATGAAGAAAAAATAAAATAAAATGGAAGATTTTGTCGTGCACCAATACATGTCACATGCGACAATGCTGTTTTGATAAACAGAACGTTAAAAAAAGAAATATATGAAAATGGTTTGAGTTTAATAATGTTTTAATAGTATTTATTTAATGGGTTCGGAGTATTTTTTAAAATTATTTTTGTTTGGTTAAGAGTTAGTTTTTTTTGGTTCCAAAGAAATAGATTAATAGTCTAAAACAAGAAGTAAAATGAAAAGTGGTTCTCCCAACAAGTTATTTCAAGTGACGTAGTTTTCCTTAAATAAATTCACTCTGCATTCGCAACCGCCAAAAATAACTGTCCTCACTGCTAATTTGAAAATTTTAATATATTTTAACAATACTTTAACAGTATTTAAAATACTTTAGGATTATTTTTAATTTAAAAATAATCCTGGAGAAGACGTGCCCATAAAAAAGTTAGCATGGAAGGAGGCATCATACGCTCAATAAAATGCGCCAGTGGGTTGCTCTTTTCCATTCCATGTTCATTTGCCAAATACAGTGTATTGTTGGTTGCTGCGAAGCTTCTGCCATTTATCAACTATCACAAAGCCATTGGTATTCGAACCGCTGATGCCATCGGTAAGAAACACCGAGCTTTTAAACGCCACAGCTCAGAGCTTTAGCAGGAGACTATGACGATACCAATGGGTAGAACTGGTACTAGATTTACTGCCATGATGCCTCTGGTAGTTATGATTTTTGTGAGCAGAGCCGAAGGGAAGCAAGTAATTTTTTTTGCATTTCTAGAAGTAAATTCAATAAGTACGTTTTTTCATTTCTAGAAATTCAATAGGTACATTTAACCACTGTCAGCCGTGCAAAAATGTTATAAGATGCCTATAGTTTAGGGTTTACTTTATAGGCTTTATAAAACTTTCTTAAGTTATTTTAATAAATACTTAAATAAAAGTTACAAAACGATTGTTAAAATGTTATAAAATTCTTGGGGTTTAGGGATGGGGTTTAGGGTTTGGGATTGATAACACTTTGAAAAATTCCTTTATAATAACATAAAAAAAAGTTACAAAACACTTGTTAAAATGTTATAAAATTCTTAGGCTTTACGGTTTAGGATTTAAAGTTCTATAAAATGCTCATGGTTTAGGGTTTAAGGTTTATAACACTTTAGTAAATGCTTTTAATAACCACTCAAAAGAAGGTAATAAAATGCTTGTTAAAAAGCTATAAAATACTTAGGGTTTAGAGTTTATGCTTTATGCTTTAGGGTTTGGGTTTAAGATGTTATAAAATGCTTATAGTCTAGGATTTAGGGTTTAGGGTTTAGGGTTTAAGTCTCATAACACTTCAATAAATGCTTTTAATAAACACTTAAAAAAAGGTTAAAAAACACTTTTTAAAATGTTATAAAATGCTCAGGGTTTCAAGTTTAAAATGTTATAAAATCTTTAAGGTTTAGGTTTGAGGGACACTTTAGTAAATTCTTTTAATAAAAA
>APFE030514435.1:0-14239 GCA_000404065.3 Pinus taeda
GAAAGACGGGAACCAGAAATTCAAACCGGTAAAATGGAAGTGATGTAGATGACTCTAATTCACTTGTCGATATGGATGTTTCTTATGATTGTTAATTGAACTTGTCTACAGATTTTGAACCAACTTCCTTAAAAGAAGCTTCTTCTCATTATGAATGGAAAGAAGCGATGCAAAAGGAGTATGATGCCCTCATAAAGAACAAGACTTGGAAGCTGGTTGATCCTCCATTAGGAACCAAACCAATTGGCTACAAGTGGGTCTACAAGAACAAGTATAAAGTTGATGGCTCACTTGACAAGCACAAAGCTAGGCTTGTGGCAAAAGTTTTTGCACAAAAGGAAGGGGTCGATTATGAGGATACTTTTGCCCCCACAACAAAATGGGCTACCATCCGGACACTCTTTGCACTAGCAGCTCAGAATGGTTGGAAAGTCCATCAAATGGATGATGTAAACACTGCCTTCTTGAATGGAGATCTAAAAGAAAATGTTTCTATGTCCCAGCCTGAAAGATTCGCTGTGAAAGGACATGAACATAAAGTATGCAAACTTGTGAAGTCCTTGTATGGCCTCAAACAAGCACCACGAGCCTGGTATGAAAAGCTAACTGAGCATCTTCTGAAACTCAACTTCAATCATTTTGATCTTGATGATGCAACTTTATTTGTCAAGAAAGTTGGCAAAACAATTGTATATCTTGTGGTATATGTAGATGATATTTTGATGATAGGGAACAACAAAAGCTACATTTCATCCATAAATAAGGAATTGGGGAAATTTTTTGAAATGACTGACTTGGGCTATGTTCATTGCTATCTTGGCATTGAGGTAACCCAACATCCAAAGTCCATATTTCTTTCTCAAAAGAAATACATTCGAGATATGTTGAACATGTTTGGAATGACAAAGTGCAATCCTCTTACTACTCCAATGGAACAAAAATTAAAGCTCACATCTATTGAAGGAAAGGAATTTGAGGATGCAACAAAGTATAAACAACTTGTAGGAAGTCTCAACTACCTAACTACTACCAGACCAGACATTTCATTTGCTGTTGGAATCTTCTCCAGGTTTATGAAAACGCCTTGCGAGGGACATTGGTCTGTTGTAAAAATAGTTCTAAGATACTTGAAGGGAAATCAAGACATTGGAATCAAGTATACACAGGTGGATGACTTTAGCTTGATTGGATACTCTGATTCAGACTTCGATGGAGACAAAGAAGCTGGGGTGTCTACTTCAGGATATGTTATGAGTCTTTGATCAGGAGATGTCTCCTAGAGATCACACAAACAATCTGTTCTAGCAGATTCCACAACAGAAGCAGAATATGTGGCAGTAGCTGAAGCAACAAAAGAAATTGTGTGGCTCAAGAAAATCCTTGAATATTTGTAGGTAAAACAAGTACAATAAACTCCACTCACGATTGACAATACCTCTACAATAAAGTTGGCCAAGAACGCAAAATTCCACGATTGCACGAAGCACATCAATACTAAATATCATCTGATTTGACATCATGTTGAGGCCAAAACAATCCATCTCCATCATTGTTCCACAAATGTGCAAGTTGCAGACATCCTCACCAAAGTGTTTGGAAGAGAAATACTTGAACGATTCAGAATGATGCTTGGACTCACCAACATCCCTTTAGATTAAGGGGGGGAATGTTGACACCTAATCCTCATTATTGGGTGAATTTATGTAAATAATTAAATTAGAAATGTGAAGTCATCGGGAGATGAACTAAATAGTCTCTCCTTGTTGTATATAACAAAGACCTACCTGATGGAATAATACACGAATCAGTTTTTGCTTAATGGAGTTACTGCCTGGCCTGACAATTAGATATCACAAATAAAAGAAATATTTAACAAGCAATTCAAATATGGATTTGAGAAAAAAGCATGAGGAAAAACAAAGTGTTCAAACAATGCCACTTTATCCATTAAAGAGATAGGTGAATAGGAGCATAATAAATATTTGAAAGAAAAAACACGGTGTGATAGAAGAATCGATATGATGAACTTAAGTCATGAAGTACGTCAAGAAAATCAACGCACCTTATTCTCCTGGTTGTACTCAAGATTCACAAACACAACATCGATGTTTTTCTGTGATAGTTTTCGCAGTTTGGGAGCAATAATCTTGCATGGACCACACCTTCAAAGGAATTGAAAAAAAAGAAGAAATGTTAGAAAAGGAACTACTTCATACTAAAATAGATTTATTATTAATGATGTTTAAAGTTTCTTAAACCATAAGGATCGAGACCTTTTCTGGAAAAGAATTCTCATATTCGAAACTATTATACAACATGGAGCATGTCAGTAATCCTTGCCTCACAATAGGAAAATAATTCACCTACTGGTTGAAGGGGGAAGAGGAGGGAACCATGACAAGAAAAAATAGACTAATTTTTTCTATACATGCATGCCCCAGAACACTGAACACAAGGCCACAAAAAAATAATCGCATACACCAATAGGGACACCATTCTATATGGAAATATCCATGTTCATAATATCAGATATATTAGGACATTATCGATCACTTATAATGGTTGATATGACCCTATGTTAGCTTTACATGTTCCTTTACAACTGATATATTTTTGTAGAGCTCCATAGTTATTTAGTGCCAAGGTCCTATTTGATACACAAGATGCCCCTGTACTTGGAGGCCATGGTGCATGATTGGCCTTGCATTCCTATTATGATGCAAACATATGAAATCTCCGTTTTAGATTCCAAGCCATGCCAATTAACCCAAATATGTCTTTGTCCCACATAATCATCATTGACTGCTCTTGTCAGACACCACAATTGTCTAGATAATAGTTCAAGGAAAAGACTCCTTATTACATCATCAACACTAAGTAACAGTTGGTTTTATTTTATATATACCTAGATACAAACAGGAATATAATTCTCATATAACTTAAGCTTTTGATAAAAGGACACAAATATCAAATACAAGCCATCATTTTCATTCTGCATGCAATGCAATCAAAACCATTTCATTGTGAAATCAACAAAATTATTCACCAAGAGAGTGAATTCTCTCTTATTCATTGCTCATTCATTGACACCTAGAATGTACATTCTTGTTTTCCAACAAGAACTTAAATGACCAAAATATTTATGCTTTCTCAAGAAAAGAATAAAGACAATAATTGCAAGGATCATCATCCTTTCAACCAATGGTCTTGGATATAAGTGGTTATCATTAACCTTAACCTTAAATCAATGCCTTTACCTTTACCGCAAATCTTGTTCATGCAGGAGACCAATTGGAGGATGAGGAATACAACTATTTAAGAATATTGTAAGAAATTGAAAGGAGATTGATATCTTGAGGCTGATAACTCTGAGGTGGACTCCTTTCATGTAACAAGGGGAGTTAAGGATGTGATGATTGGGTTTTTAAAAAATGTGAAAAATATGGGGAAAAATATGTATGCCCTTCTCAGAGAATTGCTTGAAAATCACCTCAACTTTATATGTGAAAGGAGCAATCATGTGGCGATTTTAAGAGGAGGATAATGTATTCTTCAACTTGTTAGGAACCCTTTAACAAAGTCAATGGGGATTGATTTAACAAAGTGAATGGGGATTAATAGAACACAACTCGACTAGTCTTAGGCAACAACATGCAACAAAGGAAGATAAGATTTTGACAATTGAGTTTTCTAAAAATGTGAAAAATGCCATGAAAAACCATTATGTCCAACACGAGCATTGCTAGAAAATCATCTCAACCTTATATCGACAAGTAGTCCCGCGCCTGGTGGAGGCAGAAACCAATTGCAAAGATCGAGTGATTACACTGCAAGGATTATTTATCCTTCTTTTCATTGGAAACCTTGTAATAAATCAAATGGGGCATTGATAACGCCAAGGCAAACCCTTTTCTTGCAGCAAAGTAAGCAAGGGCTATGATGATTGAATTTTCCAAATATGGGAAATATTGTGGAAAATCATTACATCCTGATTATGGCATTACTATAAATCATCTCAACTTTATATTCACAAGGAGGAGTCCTCGTTCGTTGGAATCAACAATTGTTGATATAACATTGAGGTGATTTTCTAGAAATTCCCTAGAGCACTTTTGTGACGACATGAGGCAGAGGATTGAAGACAACCAACAATTTTATCGAGATGATTATTTATACTAGGAGCCTCCCATGTTGGACGTCACCAGATCTCGAACATTATAGGTCAATAGGAAAAACAAAAAAATCTTGAAAGGGAGATAGGTTCGAGACGTTGGCATTATGTTCAAGGTTAAAGGATGAATGTTCGATGCATCAAGCTCACAATGTAAATAGGACATGGAAAGATAAATTCACTTACTTTACATATAATTTTTTGGAGACATTGTTAATATATAATGCTAGGACATCCATCTTTGTTGAGATTGCCTAAAGAACATTTTTTGAAATGTACTTAAGTGAATATGGATCATAGTTTTTGCAATATCAGTGAACACCTTGTACTACATATTTATCCGCTCATTCATTAGTAGTTTGTGATATGGTTGTAATTACATTCACAAGATTGATAATTTTGCAACACGAGTGCATAAACCTTTTCAACACCGTGGGCTTTTTCAGAGAAAGCTGCAAGAAAAGTAATGAGTGAAGCAACCTATTGAGTGATTCTTCGACCTATAATATTAATGCCAATTTATTTTTAAGGCACTTAAGATGGTTTAGGTATCCACTCAAGTTTTAGATTAGACTTCCATAAGGAGTTTAAAGAATTTACACCTCAAATGAAATACCGTGTTCTTCTCTCTGGATTAACATTTTACTTTAAAATCTTATGGATATCATTTCATTTAGTAAATTATCAATTATGTTGACAAAATCTCTTTTTTTTATAGTTTATAATTTAGTAAATTAAGAATTATATTGACAAAATGTATATTTCTTGATAGCTTCACTACAATTTGTTTTTGATATCCACATAAATATGGAGATCCCTTTATAAAATTAGTAACTTTCTTATATGAAATTCAATGTAGTACCTTGTTTATATTAAATTCAAAGAAATACTTATGATTGTCATCAAAGTACTTGACATAGAAAATGTTTGAGCTCAATTACCTACAAACATTAAGCATTGAACTTCACATTTTGTGTGATTGTCTCACTACCACTAAATAATTTTCAGGGACACCAGTCGTTTCCATCATTTAAGGTTGGAATATGTAATTATGGGGATTATTGGTGATACTAATTTAGACAAGTACTAACATGCGCAATATGATTGTGTTTTAACATATTGTTTTCATTTTTTATACGAGGTAGTTAAGTGTACAAAGAAAAATAATGTAATAATTGATCATTTCATAAACCTAGATGCCCATTTGTGTTATTGGCCAAAGCATAAGATATGACATTCTGCTCTTTAGTGAGAGAGAAATGATGTTTCAACTTTCAATGACCATAGCTTAAGATCAAATTGAGATAGTGAACTGAGATTTAAAAACTCCATTTGCGTGAAAAAATCAAGTGTTGTAGGAAACCTTATTTCATATTGATTATTTTATGCTTTGATCATATTTTAGGAGGTTGATGGACAGATTGAGCGTGGGCATTTTTTGTTCCATGAGGATTGAGTTGGATTGTCTGAAAGGATTGGATGAAGTAGAGTATTGATCAAGGGTCGTTGATGATTTAAGTATGATTTATTCCATGTGGGTATCTTGTCATGTTTCCTTGACTACTAGCCCTTTTAGTTTGATGGTTAAGAAAGTGAAATAGACATTCCACTTCAGGAGCATAGATAAACAATATTCAAGTTCTCATTGATTTATAATTTCAATAATGAGGTTAAAAGGATGCATATTTTTGTAAGACAATATATAAAGAAAGAACCTTATACCTTTTCTATGAGATGAACGGGAGCAAGAGAAACATATGCTAAATATTACTTCCTTTTCATCGGTGAAGTAAGATGCAAATCATTTAGTGCATTTGGAAGAGTGGGTCTGGGGGAGGCAAAAAGGTTGTTTTATAATTTGTATCTTGATCTGCATTATTTTTCCATAGCATAAAATAAAAGAACTATTTTCACCAGTTGAGTATAGGTGGCATGACAACAGCTTCGCAACCTTCTAACTGACATCTCTCAAACTCACCCAAGGAAATGTTCAGACTGTTGTGGTAGTTGAAGCTTAAATCCTGAATTGGCTAGTACTTTTTATTGATCATTTTGAACAATATAATATTTATTTCATTAAGTGAATACACCATCTAAAAAATACATTATTATAAAGATTAATATTATTATACATATGCTTCATGATCCATACCCAGCTTGTGGTCAATATGATTCATAAACATGGAGTATGTGATAAAACAAATTATTGCTTACTATGTTTATTTTTTTGTTTATGTTGAGTAATTAGCTATGACTATGCTTTAATATGTGAATGCTACTATGTGTCAAACCAAAATGATAGTGCAAGAAAGACTTAAATAATTAGTTATTATTATGCTTTAATATCTTTATGCTACTATGTGTCAAACCAAAATTACAGTGCAAGAAAGACATAAATAAGACACAACACATAAACAAAAATTTAGCCTTCAAAACTACATGCTGGAAAAACAACAAAAATAGAAGGGTCGCTAAGCTTTTCATGAATTCAGAAAATGTAGACTACATTATTTATCTATAACTACTCCTTTTGGATCAATTGATCTAAGTTAGGTTCATCATGTCCAAAACAATACACTGGGTAAATGAGCTAAGGACCTTGATGCCATTTCCTAAGTAGGTACATAGATATATTTATATGATATGTCAAATGAACACCAGGTTAGACTTTGTTACTAATCTATCAGATGAAAATTCTAGTTCACTTTTCAAGAGACACTCTTATAGAGAATTCGAGTTGTTGATGGTTAGTAGCTTGCAACACTTCTCCATTCTACAACTCCTGGCAAATATGGAAGCATTCCCTATTGAAATATGGAAACAAGAATATTCCAATTTAATTTGTCCTTAAATTAAATTGGAATTAAAATTGAATTTAGTCTTAACAGATGCTTGGAAATAATTAGTTTATTTATTTTAAATTAATTAGTTGGAGAAATTCAAGGTAGAAGTCTTTCTGAAGTCATGCAAGAGTTATCCCTTAAATTAAGGAGATCAGATTGAGTTATATTTGAGTTGTAATTAGTTAACTCAATTTACTGAGTTAAGTCAAGTTAAATTAGTTCCGAACTATTTGAGGAAATAATAGTGAGTTAACAGTCAGTTGGTGCATTAATGCACTCGACTAGTGCTACTCCAATTAACTAAAGATTCCCTCATAAAAAACTCATGCATGTCTATTCTGAGAAAGAACCAAATGAGATTAATGTTCAAGGACAGTGTACTATTAGTTGCATGTGTTTTCTCATCGAGAAAACTCATGAATGCAGTCAAGGATACATCCTTGAGGATTGCACAGTCTTGAAGGCTTATTTTTCCACTTGGTAATAGGGTAATCGTCCACAAGGAACAACGCAAGGAAATAGAAGCTTGGAGGGTACAGAGGAAAGCTAGAGAGACGCCAAGATTACCTATGAGCAGCTATGAGGATTTTACTGGGAGTTGGCTAGCCGTGAGAGCTATGGCTTTATATAATTCCTATATATTTCCACCATGTACGATAATACAATAGTGTGGGGCTTTTTATTTGAGACTTTCCCCAAAGTATTTTCATGTGTATTACGCCATTGATTCTTCTTCTTCTAGTTATATTGTTCAGCTCGATCTTTAAGCTTCCGCAAATTGATAGTAGAAGTAGGTTATAGTATTCTACTTTGATTTATATTACATTATTGGGTTAACCTATTATAGGTTTTCTATATGGTATCAGAGCTTTGAATAGTATACTGAGAAGAGAATTCGAAGTTTGAAGTTCAGGGTTGTAGGTGCAAATCAAATTCATATCATACTTCAAAGTTGGCCAATGGCATTCTATGGCTTGAGACTCGAGTATGCCTTGGAAGGTAGCACAAATTACATAGCATGGAAAGGTAAAATGGAGGCTGTATTAGAAGACAATGGCTTGAATGAATTCATTGATGAAGAGAACCCAAAGCCATCTTCAACTAATGCACAAGAGTTGGCTGAGTGGAAGAAGTGTGTGGCAAAGGCGAGACAGATCATCCTTGAGGGAGTTTGAGACCATATTGTCTCGAGTCTCCATGGTAAGGGTACTCCATTTTCAATGAGGAAGACATTGAAAGACCTCTACCAGAATAGTAGTGACGAGAGGAAATTGGCGCTCAAGGGTAAGCTTCAAAGAATCAACATGGAGAAGGGCGATACTATTTCCACATATCTTAACAAGCGCACTACCTACAGAGATGAGCTTGGTAGTGCAGGAATAACTACTTCTAATGATGATATGGTGAGCCTCCCTCTCCTTGGCCTTTTGGAGAGTTGGAATAGCTACTAGTATTCTATGAATGCAAGGGAGAAACTGCCAAATTGGGAATGACTGTGGTTGGATCTTATGTAGGTGGAAATCGGGAGGAGGACATGAGATGGTTCTTCATCCAAGAATGATGATGAAGAAAATCTAGCCTTATCAAGTAAGGCAAGGAAAGGGAAGGGGAAGGCTTCCCATTTCAAATAGAATTCTTCTCATGGAGGGAAGAAGGGTGACATGTCTAAAGTAAGATGCTTTAATTGTCACAAGATGGGACATTATGCGACACATTCAAACTAGCTAATGTGATTCATCATCAAGACTAGATATAAAAAATTTAAATAATTTTTTATATAAAAAATATTTAAAACTTTTTTCTAATAAAGAAAAATATTTATTCAAAATTTATTTTATATACAAAGTGTTAAATTAAAATTTAACTATTCCATCTCAAGTAATAATATATCTTCTTAATTTAAATATTCTTTAATATTTTTATCAAACATGGTTTAAAAAAATTCAACTAAAACACCTAATACATTAATTTTTAATATAAATAAGTATTTCTAAATTTAAACTTTATTCATATATATATATATAATATATATATATATATAATATGGAAATTTTTTATCTTAAATAAATATCTAATATTTTAAAAGATTTCCTATTTTATGAAAATACATCCGTTGATCTTAAATGTGTTACATTTGTGTTGCCTCTCCCATTTACTGCACCGTGCTCGGGAAAGACACTCGTGGAAGATAGGTCGACTGAGACTATAATCACAGGTCCAAGTCAACATTCGTAGCAAACGAAGCATATTCATCATCAGAAAGGACACAATTTTTCCATCATTCGGAAGCTTTCTATATTGTTGATAGAACATGATTGAATTATGAAGTATAATTCATTATTATCATTTCCTCAAAATATTTATAATTATTCATCTTTCCAATCGCTCACAGAAGGAGACAAATCAGAAGGAGACAAATCAATTATTATATTATTGGGGAATTTATCTTTGTGATTGAAGCATTTGTTTATTATGTTTTCATAGCTTTTTTTTTTTCTATTATTTAGTCAATGTTTTAAACTGGACTAATACAGGTAAGGGTATTTATAATATGAGTAGTCTAATGAGGTGGAAGAGTTGTCCGGAAAGTTATGGAAATTCCAGTCATATTTCGAGAAAATCCAATAAGGATTTCTGTAAATCCAAGTTATAGTTGTTGAAATCCCAAATTTTAGGTGTCCTAGACATTCTTGATTGTGCTGAATCCATTTCCACCATAAAAAACATAATTCAAACACTCCCTCTACAACATATATAGAAATGTTTTTACCCAGATTCTGGCCATTTTTGGCCATTCGGGCAATTCCTCCGCGTCGTTAGACGACTCCATTTATAATATGTATGAATATGTGTAATAATAAAAGTTTTTAAGAATTATTTCAATTCATGTATAGCTAATGTGCAATTAAATATGGATAATGGTTGGCAATTAAGGATGGATAATGGTTTCATTATCGGTTGAAAATTGCAACTATGTCAACAACATCTTTTTAACAAACTCTGTTCTTTCTAGTGTTTAATAATCCTTCACCATTGTGGGTGAAATAGTTAACAATAATATTATAATCAATGCTCAAATAAATTTATAGATATTATCTAGAAAAGTGTGTCAATATCCTCACATATGTGAACTAAAGATGATGTTTCATATGTAAATCTTGGTCAATTTTTGGATGTTTAACAAATTGTCAAAATAAAAAATCATCAATGGTTTTTCTATATTGTAGGATGATCTTGAAAATAAATATTGAAATATTATCACATGGAGCTACAATTCCTCCAATGCTGTAAAAATGCATATACTACTTATTAATTCTACAAATCCTAACCAACTCCGAAGTCCAAAAGGATGGTCCCTACACTTAAGTAATATAACAAAAAATTTATATGATCTAGCTGAACATGCATGCCAATAAGTAGGTGCACTCTGTTAAAGTGGTATACCAAGTAAAATAAGTTGTATCTCATAGAAAGTCCCAACCATGGTACCAAGATAATAGTAAAACACTATTCTCATCCTAGACATGTAATTAGGGTGCATCACCACTAGGAATGCAATACATTATTATTGCATCATTAAACGTTAGAAAGGGCTACATTACCCTAGAATCTCGTCTAGTACCACCATGTTAGCTCAAACATGAGAAATAATTCATATTGGCAATTGTAGTTACATAATCAAATTCAAATTCCCCCTACCTGGTGTCTAGCAATGTTGTAATGTTATAGCACAACAAATCACTTGGGAAATCACAGTAGGGAAATGTACATCATTGCACTAAATGAAATCAAGTACAATAGGAAAGAGGCATATGAATAGTTTTATCTTAACTATGTCCCCACCAAATACCCATCAATAGGGTACACGTATAATTCCCCCTTTTAATTCCAAACCAATAACATAATGCCATCATATATAGCTACTAGTGCACTCCAAAGAAATATTAATCATAATGTCATAAGCATCAATGTGTCAAGAGAGTGACACAAATAAAGGAATGAAAGAAGAATGAAGCTAGTAGATAGCCATATAACATAGAGAATCAAATCCTTCCATAAAAATCTTTATTAATAGTTAGTTGATAAGAAAAAAAACTTTTCTAGGAATTTTTGTAGCTGCAGACTCCATCCAAATGATTCATGTGTACTATTCACACTCCCTGTTAATTTAAAGAGAATGATAATGTGAAACATCATACGATATTAGGTGTAACATTAGACACTAATTAGGGATGTGTGCTCTATAACATTATGCACGAGGACTCCAAAAATACCTCTTCAGTTTTCAATAAGGCTTTTAAGAAAAAAATGGTAAGAAATACATCTAGTGTGATATATACATATTCACATCCCTTAATATAAAATACCATATATGCTTTATTATATGAATCACTCTTCCAAAATTGGCTTTAGAAGGTGAAAAGGCGTAGACTCATAATACCAAAAATAGTATGAATATAAATTCACTGTTCCCGAGCATGGTGTTTATTCATACTACAATTATGTATCATAGGAAAATACAAGTGATAGGTGAAATCAAATAACCAATTCAACAAGCCTAATATCAATTTAGCACCAGAAAATATCTTCTTGTGTTCTATAGTGAATAAAAAAAATAGTTATAACAAAGACTAATCCTAGTGATATTGAAAATTTTCTTCTAATCATAGATTCAAAACAAAATGCAATCTTACAATTATCCACTACATGATAATACTAATTGGTGTTAGTAATGGCTGAAGTAATTTCTAACATATTAATATGGCATTCCATTCTCAACTTGCAAGTTGTTTCATACGGGCCTTCTCAAAAGAAAATGTACCTAAAGGAATATGCAATCCTACAATTATCAACCAATATAAACATCACCATCATGATAGCATTCTCCACTACATGATAATACTAATCGATGTTAGTAATGGCCGAAACAATTTCTAACATATTAATATGGCATTCCATTCTCAAATTGCAAGTTGTTTCGTATGTTCCTTCTCAAAAGAAAATGTATCTACAAGATTTTTGCAAGGCTAGAAATTTCTAGAGGAAAACATGAACTCAATATCTATATACTCTATACATTTCTAGAACAAAAAACACAAATATTGACTAAAACATTACGTGCAATGTCAATAACCATTGAATAAATAAATAGCTATAAATTTATAACATTTTCACCATTAGTGACATATAAAAAAATATTAAAATTTTGTAAATCATCTATGGGAAAGCATCAATGGTTATTTTTCCTTTTTAATTATTACTAATATAAAAATGCTAGAATAGTTAACAATAATATGAAATTTACTTGTGAATACAAGGCTAAAATTTCTAAATTTTACACCTCTTTATCTATCACTTAAACCACAATATAAGGTGGTCTGATGTTATCAATATGGACAATTTATCTTTATAAAATTTACTGTTACCATCATATATGTGGTTTCAATACAAATTCCATTTTCACTCATCCCAAATATGATTACTAAGTGAAAATTCTCATCTATTTCATTTTTCTTAGAAAACAATATCACTATTCTTTCAAGTGGTTGTGTTTAAAAGTAACCTTGTAAAATCATCAAAATTAAAATTGTGAAAATGACCATAGATTAAAATATCCCTATATTAATAGGAGAATGAGACGGATGCATGGAATTTCCAATGACTTATAGCTTCCATATGTCAGGCTAAAATATATTACTTAACAAAATGTTCATGCTTGTCTTCAATAAAATATGAAATATATTGGGAAATTAGCTCAGAGGAAGAAACTTTGTCCTGCAAGGTCTTCTTAACAAATACTGCATTAAATTTATGTGGATCATAACCACTCTATGAATATTTACAAAACTATATGAATCCAGCATACAAATCATAATATTTTCTTGTAATTCTAGCAACGAGTTCATAGCATCATCACAAAATTTAGGTAGAAAAAATGTCAAAATAACACCCACATTGTTAATATTAGTTTCCAAAATCACTTTCATGAAGGACATAACATGTTTTGTTATTCAATCAATGTCTACTAAAAATCATGTTTTATCAGTCCCCTCAAAATAAAATACTTGGGAATAAGATCATCAAATTCATGTGGAGATCATGCAATACATGAAATAAATAAAGTAGGATAGACATCAAGATCTAGTGATTCCATGATAATTAAAATATTCATTAAAAGGTCTTCAAATGTTAAACTCAATGCTACTTCAGAGAAAATTGAATGTTTGGCATTGCAAAGCTGACATCAAATATTTTTTGATTGTGCTCACCCTAAAAGAAGAAGTCATTAATTAGGAGTTTCTAGCTATGAACATAATGTTGAGATATATATCCCCATAAAAAATAATCTAATCAAAAAATCATTATGAGACAAGATTTATCACCAAAAATGGAAACAAATTGATACAACAAAATCTAGCATCCACAACTCACTAGCCACCAATGTTATAACTTTATGTAACATCGACATGTCACATAATGTCACATCAACATCTCTCCACCCACTTTAGGTTGGTTATTTTCCAACACAAAGTGGCTTCCATGAGTTATTGAAATAAGAAGGTAATGTTTGAAGAGTAAGCATTAATAATGGAACATTGTTGTATATGGATGGAAATGGAGATGGGGAAAAGGATATGGAAAATAAATAAATGGAAGTATCAGCAAAAAAGGAGATGAGATGATGTTGGGAAAGGTATATCAACCTATATAGTTAATGGAAACATCAAATACTGCATCAAATGAAAAGCCTATTTTTCTATAATCGACTACTTTCGAGTACAATACACGGTATAAAGAGTTATTTTTCCACATTCACCACCACAACATTAAGCCTTATAAAGGACTAGGTCAAATGAAATCATATGTATTACCTTTCTATAACTAAGTCCTATGAAATAATATGGATGAAAATGCTTCCCTAAACCATGAAAGATATAGTACCTACTAGGTGATATATAGTAATATCACAATGTTAAAAAAAAATATGATGTATGGAAATATGTTCAATTAAAAGTGTATAAATGCATCATATAAAACACAATAATAAAGAGGCATATGAGGAGTTTTATCTCAAATATCTTGGCACCACATAATTATCAAAAGGAGACCATGTAAAACACCACTTCCTAGTGACAAACTAATTAAGATATTTTATCACGAGCCTATAATTTATCATGCTTAAATAGAATGTGAAATACCAATCTTGACAAAAATCTTATGAAAA
>APFE030514440.1:1441-13515 GCA_000404065.3 Pinus taeda
TGTTACATGACTCAATCATTAATATACAGATAGTTGGGGTTTTTAGTGAGATGCTTTCCCCGAGATACATACTGTGTTAATGTGTGAATGCTCTTGATGTTTTATTGTTATTGATGCTGCTATATTGATGATCAATGTAGACGAGCTTATGTATTGTGTATGTTTTCCGCAATAGTACATGATCAGGATAATCTCTGTTGAATATGTGTTAAATTATTCAAAATTTCTACAGAGAATGTGTACTGATTCAAGATCAATCAATAAGATAACAGTCATGTACATATTTGCTTTACCTAGAATTGAAGATTTGATGGATTGTTTGAGTAGAGCTAGATATTTTACAAAGTTAGATTTAAAAAGTGGTTATCATCAAATCAAAATTAGAGAGGGAGATGAGTGGAAAACTGCTTTCAAAACCAATGAAGGATTATTTGAGTGGATGGTAATGTCTTTTGGATTGTCAAATGCACCTAGTACATTTATGAGACTTATGAATGAAGCTTTAAAGGAATTTATTGGTAAGTTTTTAATAGTATATTTGGACGATATATTAGTATATAGCAGATCCAGGGTGGAGCATGTGAGACATCTGCATTATGTCTTACAGAGGCTACAACAAGAGAAATTATAGTTAAATTTAAAGAAATGTTCATTCATGAAGGAGGAGTTGGTGCATTTGGGTTTTGTTGTTTCTGTTGAAGGATTAAAAATGGATCTAGAGAAGATCAAGGTTATCATGGATTGGCCTTCGCCAAAGAGTGTCTTTGAGGTAAGAAGCTTTCATGGACTTGCTAGTTTTTACAGGAAATTTATAAGAAATTTTAGTAAGATCAATGCTCCAATTGTTGACACAATAAAGAAAGACAAACAACCATTTAGATGGACTGTTGAAGCAGAAAATAACTTCTAGTTGTTGAAAAGAAAGATTACTGAGAAACCTATTTTAATTTTGCCTGATTTTAATAAACCTTTTCAAGTGAAGTGTGATGCCAGTGGAGAAGCCATTGGAGCTATTTTGAGTCAAGAGGACAAAGAAGAAATATTCTTCTTATGACAAAAACTTTTATGCAGTAGTACAGTCTTTGAAGAAGTGGAGACATTACTTGACATCCAAAGAATTCATATTATATTCAGATAACCATGCATTACAGTACATTATGCAGTAGCCAAAGCTTAACCAGAAGCATGAAAAATGGGTAGAATACCTGCAAAGTTTTAATTTTGTATTAAAACATATAATTGGTCAGTCAAACAAAGTAGCAGATGCCTTGAGTAGGAAAAGATTTTTAACTCAAGAAAGTCAATTTCAAGTGTTGGGTTTTGATTTTCTTAAAGAGTTATATGAGAAAGATCTAGATTTTAAAGAGGCATTTGAAGCTTGTAAGAATCTTGTTTTGTCAAACAGAAGCAAGTGGTTGGATTATTTCCTACAAGAGGGACTGTTGTTTAAAAGGATTCAACTGTGCATACCAAGTTGTTCCATGAGGGAGAATTTGATCAAGGAGAAACATAGTGGAGGATTTGGAGGTCATTTCGGTGTAGACAAAACTTATGAACAGTTGAGCAGGTTTTATTTTTGGCCAAAGATGAGGGTTGAAGTGGAAAAGTATGTGAAAAATTGTAAAGTATGTCAGTATGCAAAAGGAAGGAGCCAGAACACATGTTTGTATGTTCCATTACCTATTCCAAATAGGCCTTGGGATATGGTAAGTATGGTCTTTCTTTTGGGTTTACCAAAAACTCAAAGAGGAAATGATTCAATTTATGTAGTAGTTGACAGATTTTCAAAAATGGCACATTTTATTCCATGTTATAAAACCAGTGATGCTACTCATATTGCTAATCTGTTTTTTAAGGAGATTGTAAGATTACATGGGTTACCTAAAAGCATTTCTTCAGATAGAGACACTAGATTTGTTAGACATTTCTGGGGGACATTGTGGAAGAAACTCGGAACTAAATTGAGTTTCAATTCTGCTTATCATCCTCAGATTTATGGATAGACTGAATTTGTGAATAGAAGCTTAGGTAATCTTTTGAGAAGTCTTGCAGGTGAGCATGCAAAACAGTGGGATCAATTATTGGCATAGGAAGAATATGCATATAATGATTCTCCTAACAGGAGTATAGGGCAGAGTCCATTCCATATAAATTATGGAATGCACCCAAGAGGAGTGATTGAATTGAGAAATTTGGGACAATTTGAGAGAAGAAGTGCTAAAAAAGAAGATTTTGAAACAGAAGTTCAAGCAATACATGAACAAGTAAAGCAACAACTACAAGGCAACAACATCAAATACAAGGGCAGAGAAGATTTGAAGAGAAGAGAAATTAGTTTTGAAGTTGGGGATTTGGTTTTAGCACACTTGAGGAAGGAAAGATTTCCAAAAAGGGAGTATAATAAACTAAAGTTTAAGAAAATTGGGCCATGTAAAGTCTTGAGAAAATTTTCTGCAAATGCATATGAAATTAAATTACCCCCTGATATCGGAATATCTCCAATATTTAATGTTGTTGACTTATACAGGCATGAAAAGGAATAGGCAGAAGACATAGCAGAGGATCAAGAGGAATAATAGATTGATTGGGTAAAACAGTTACCTACAACAAATAAATTGGAACCAGAGAGAACGTTGGACAAGAAATTGTTGAAGAAGACCAGAGGACAAGAGTACTTTTATTATTTGGTCAAATGGAAGGAACAACCAATTGCTAAAGCTACTTGGATGATAGATGCCATGCTACAGAAGTTGGGCAGTTCTGTAGGAGAGCTCATGGACAGGAGCCCATGAATAATTTTGTCCTCAAGAGTCTGATGCAGGAGCATGAGGCTTAGAGGAAAAAGGCTTCAAACTTCCAAAAATACAAAAAAATATACAAGCAAAGGAGTGGGATCCTTTAGCCATGAATTTACCAGCTTTATAGATAGGATTTTGAGCAAGAATTTATCATTGAATGATTCTATAATTAATTAGAATAGTTTTGATTTAGTTGAGAACCTTGAGGAGGATATTGCTCAGATTTTATTTTTGTCTAAAATAGGCAGATTCGATCCAGTGTTTAAGGATCTGATAGTTAGAGTGGAGTGTATTAATGTAAGTTTCAAATGATGAAACGAGGATTTTGACTGATTGGAATTGATTCGGCTTGTCTGGCCTTATATGAATAAAATTGCAGAAACTTAAGCTCTGTGTATTTCCACTATAAATTAGTCAATCCCGGAGGTGTGCATTCCTTCATAATCCTCTATTTATCATCAATTCTGGGTTCGACTGAATTCATAATGGTAATTTGAATTACGTTTGGTTGATAGAATTAGTCTCAATGTGATTGTTTTAAAATCCTTTGTCGTTATATTTACAACCACAGAGAGTTGGAAGAGTTAGCTCCTAAATCAAGAGCAACCTACCACAATCATCCTACATCATTGATTTCATTGACTAACCTGTGCGCTAGTGAAATCCCGCAAGCCATAGAACACTCGGACCTCATCATTGAACATATTTTGGGTTGGAAAAGTGAACGGGTGTTAAGCGAGAGGTCGGACCCAAATTTTTTTACATTGGTGATTTATAATTTCCATCAAGTCCGAAATTTGATTAAGGGTCATGCAATTTGTGCGCTAGAAATTGCTATCGGTCGTCAGATCAATTGGAGGTTTGATCTGCGACGGAGAAACACCGAGCAAATTTATTGATCTTGCGAGGAGCTGACTGTCGGATAAGGGACTTGATCAGACATTGGATGTTGTGTTGGGTCGTTTAAAGGTTTTATACTCGCCGTTGGTTGCGATATACAATGAGATAGAGAATAGTGGAACCGCTATGGTTGGGGGCGATATTTGGCAACCCTTGTGTACTACAAAGTGCAGTTGCGATAACACGCAACTTTATTAAATAATGCATCCGACCCTTTTAAAAGAAACCTTCTATTAATGTGGCTCTTAATGAGTTAGTTCCATTTATGAAGAAAAAGTTTGATCTAAGGGTAAATGACTGATACTCTGGTTAATAAAGAAGAGGGAATTATGCCAGAATTAGAGGAAATTGTTTTGGGTTTTGAGCGGTTATCAATCATGCCTGCACCCTGGCCACCACATCTTATGGAAGGCATATTAGGGTGGTGGTTGAGGAGGGTGCATAAGGGGCACTACTTGTAGCCTAGGGCATTCATGCATGTGGGAATATATGGGTTCTACTTTGGCCTCCAATGCATGCAAGAAGTCATTAGTTTGTCGTTGGCTCTTGTGTAAGTTGGCCACCTGCTCTAGAATCTCATTTTGACTATACTGGATGTCATTCATATACACCACTAAATCCTTCCTATCCCCATATCTATGCTCCTTGAGGATCCAGGTTTCCCTGGATTCCTGTCAATTGCTCAGCTAGTGATTCCAAGGTGACTAGCAGGTCCACACATCCCATTGAGTGGCTCTAGTCTTGGGCCACTTCCCCCTCTCTTGCCATGCTCGTTGAATATTCTATAGACAATTTTTCTTACTTGAGTCGTGGCTTTCGCACGATGTCTACTACCTCTATAGGGTCAGTCCCTTTATCAGGGCATACCTACATACAAACAAATATCCCAGACTTGAACCACAAATTGGTTTCCAACACCCTCGATAACACCTACCACAAGAAATCATAACATAGACCTATAGATCAAACTATTGGGATTAAAGACTAACCCAATGCTAGATAAACCCCATGAAAATCAGGGGTGGCAGAATTCATGACCGACCCTAGGCAGGGCTTCCAAATGGTGAGAAGGCTTGGAAAAATTGAAATTCTTCCCCACCACAACCAATTATCCTAGATATAAAACGTTTTGCATCCGACCGAGCTCTAATTAGACTTGTCTTGAGCACTGAAACAATAAACACTATGAACCAATTCTAGGGTGGGGCTAGATTGAAAGCACCTCAGACCTGTAAACAATGGAAAAGAGAGGGACCCAAGAGAGAGAGATTCTTTCCCACCCAAAAACCATTGGTATCACAACCACCACCAAAACCTGGAAAGGCGAGAGAACAACCCTACAACATAAAAGTCCCACAAGGTTGGCCACAACCAGAGAGTCCAATACTCCAAGCACGAAAATTCCCACAACAGAAACTAGGATCCTAACACCACAAAAACAAAGAACTTGTGACAAATCCATAACCAGAAAGTAATTAGTACTTGAATGCCAAAGAACGATACACAAGATAGGGGTCTGTACCGCTGACGAAAGTTATCACTTGCGGTCGCAGAGCCTAGCTAGAGAAGGAGACCTATAGAGCAAAATAATCACACTCTTGGATCCTAAATAAACACTTGAGGGTTGACCTGAACATAAGCTCCTGCATAAAAACCCTTCATTATTCTATGTCACCCGTTCAACTCCTGGAGCAAGCCCTCTTGGAAGCCATTGTCAAAACTTGCCACCCTACACCCTTTGTTCATTTCCCAGTTCGCAACAACCTTTCACATTCGGCTAAGCAACATCATAAAAGTGCCCACTGGCTCTAGAGGCTTTGGAGGTCGGACATCACATCGTTTATAACCATTAAGATGAAGAGCATGTTTACCATGTACTGGATGGGGGGAACCCTAAGGCCATTTGGTCCATTGATTGTTCACCCCCATTGGGGGCTAAATAGTCCTACCTCAGATTGGACCACAAGACCTATGGGGCCCAAACCTCCCCATCTAACCATTGGACCACATCCATGAGACTTTTTAAGATTATTATGTATTATTTAAAGTTATGAGAAGTTATTTAAATTTCAAAATAAATTAAGAAGAAAATGATAGAATGTATAGTTATTTTTGGAAGGGAAGCATATATAACTAAATCTTTCAAATGTATATCGTGGATTTTTTTAATTTTTTTTAAATTCAATTTTTTTTAATTTTGAATTTCTATAGGATTAGTATAGATCTATCTTAACTAGAGATCTATTACTTTCCAAAAGGGATCAAATATTTTGAAGTAGAAATCTTTTCTCAAACTTTGCAATCTAAAATATTTGCATCTAGAAGAATTGGATCCCTCTCTACCCATGATTAATGTTTAGTTAAGATAAATTTCTGCATTTATGTGCTACATGTCAACTCCATGTTGAATATTGAAAAAGTTACACACGTATCAAATTGTGAGAAGCACCACCAAAATGCCTTAACCATAAAATAAATAAATAAAATAAAAATAAATATATATATAATTATATATGATTTTCAACATCTATTAGTTAGTAATTTAATATATTCCTAATAATCCTTGTACTTTATCTTCCCTTATTCTCTTTTATGATTTATTCATTTTGATTGCTGTTTATTTTCTTAATTTTATTTTTTAAATCTTTTAATCATTCTTTCTATAAATGAATTATATGCCGTAGAGTCCACCGGAAACTTGAAAAATATATAAAATCCTGTACTCAGTTGATTCGAAAAGGTTTTCCCAATATTTATATATGCTTCACATGAATATCTTTTAATTGTTATAATTTCTTAACAAATAATATAATCAATTTTATTTTATTGAATTAATATTAATTTATTTTTTATATCTTTTAATTAATAGAATAAAAGATTTTTTTATAATGAATTAAATTTTTTTGTTCCTATTTTTAAATTTTTTATTTTTTTATTCCATATTAATAGAATAAACTCAAATTCAATATTTTATATTTATATAAATTATTTTTATTGAAATAAATAAAAAATAAAAATATTTATCAAATACAATAAATTTTATTTTTTTGATTAATATGTTTTTAATTTTATATATAATATTGAGTTATCTCCAATTTTAAATTCAAATTATGTAAGTATGAATTAAATGCTAATTAAAAAATTTGCAATGAACCTATTAAAATTGTTAATCATTAGTTATGTCACTACAACTCATTTTAAAAATGGTCTAATTAAACAATTATATAAGTTAAATAGTTGGTCAATGTTGATTGGTATCAATATATAATAAGTATCAAAGCAATTGTGGAAGAACAATAGTTTGTGGTAGCTAGTGGGTTTAATGCCCTTTCCACTTGGGTTTTATTCTTCAAATACATGTTAGCTTGAGTGGAAACAATGTCCATATTGGAAATTTTGATGAGTAATTCTTATAAGTTTGAATGGCTAGGAAATTGTTTTTTTATCAAAACACTTCATAGTACATGTAACATTTTTTTTTATAAAATACATTTAAAAAAACATGGAACAAGATTGTTATCTATGAAGATTTACCCCAAATTATCAGAAATTCTTAATATGTAAATAAACTTTATTACAATACCATACTATGACATCCCAAAACTATAACTCCTTTCATATATCAATTTTTATAAAATATTATTTCCTTGAATTGTAATATATCACTTTATACACTTAAAAACTTGTGGGGCCTTATCTGCTTCCCATTCCATGAGTTCTTCACCTACAATAACTAGCACATGGCATAGTGATTTCAAATATGCCATTACCACCCTAAGTATAGTAATGTGCCTGGCTTTGCGAATATTAGTGGGAGCTATGAGTAGATTTATGAAAGTATTCTATAGACAATGTTCTTATTTTAATTTGTTTTTCTTAAAATATTTAATTGATGCGTATTTAAGTTTTTGTGATCCATAATGATTTAACCAAAGCCTTTCGGTAGAAATCACATAAGAGAAATTTTTGGCAGACACCTTTCGAACCAACAAGTGTGGTTCATCATCAGAACTAGATGAAGAGGCAGACCATGCCAAAGGCTTAAATAGAGAGCAATGTAGAGACATAAATTCAAGTAACGACTATTTTTGAACAATAATATTTCAATTATGATATTAATTTATTAATATATAAAAACAAATATCATTCGTTAAAGCTATACACGGCTAGTTTTTTGAAAAATATATTTAAATAATGATATTATTCATTAATTTAGTAAAAATATTAATTAGGTAACAACTATATTAACAGCTAGTTTTTAAAAAATAATTATTAAATTTAATTTATTAAAATCAAATATTAATGGTTTTGAAAATAATATTTAAATTATGATATAGTTTATTCTTTATTAAAAACAAATATTAATAAGTAACTGCTTTGTAACCCTTATATTATTAATATTAATTAAAATAAAAATAAAATAAAAAAGAGTCAAAAAACTATAAAAACGAGTCAAAATCTTAATCGAGACAGAATCATTTGATAAATAATTAATAGAAATAAAACAAATTAAATTAAAAATAATTAATGGAAAAATAAATAAAATAAAACAAAAATATATACAAGTGAAAATATATAGATATATGATGATAGTTCACGTCCATTGATAGAAAGATAATTTTTATATTAAATTTTGGAATTTTTTGGAATGTAAATTTCAAGTACTTTGAGTTATAAATGTGTAAAGTGTTAACCTAGATCTTAAATTGTTCAGAAAAAAGATTGTTCCCATCACGTTATTTCTTGTTGTTCTGATGTGGTATTTTGATGGGGTCCGAATCAACCAGTATATGGATTGGATTGGAGCGGATAAACAAATTGGGAATTGCGGACGCGGTTTATCGCTCGGTGTTTAGAGTCGAAGAACCCTTGGAATCAACGGAGAAGGGAATGACAAATTTAAGTTTAATCTCCGGTAAACTTATTTTTAATGTTATCTCATAGATAGTAAGTTTTCTGAATTTCAACTTTTTCCAAATTATTAATATATTTATTATATAAAAAATAAAAATAAAAATACAATTAAGATGAAATCATTTTAAAATACTATAAATTATTTTCAGATTTAATTTATTTTGAAATATGTTTTTTTAATCATTGTATTAATCTAGGTGTAAATTTGTATGAAAATCTATG
This sequence comes from Pinus taeda, assembly GCA_000404065.3. Classification (NCBI taxonomy): domain Eukaryota; kingdom Viridiplantae; phylum Streptophyta; class Pinopsida; order Pinales; family Pinaceae; genus Pinus; species Pinus taeda. Next base: position 10,276 of record APFE030514440.1, read on the forward strand.
AATGAGGTTTAAAGGAATAAGAGTATGAAATGAAAACTAAGGAAATAGTAGTTCTATAAAGTATGGGAAGGAAGTGGTATATATGAGAATATGGCTAGCTTGCTTTAAAATTCCGAAAGAATTTATAAAAGATTGTTGGAATTGTGAATGAAGTTGCTCCAATATGGGTTTAGAAATTTATTTACAATATCAAATTTTGCAAAATTATAAATTTTTGGTAACAAAATTAGAAATTTTCATTGTTAGAGTCTATCAAGTTATTATTGGAAAGATATAAATGAAATATATATAGCTTTTTCGGTCTGAAAAAATCAAGTTATTATTGGAAAGAGACATTTAACTAGAGAAGAACATTTCCTACACATAGACCATTTAGCACACATAGTCTCTTTAACAAACATGAGAACAAATGAGAAGTAAAAATGTTAAGGAACGATGATTTAGTAATTAAGTTCTAAGTAAAAGATGTCTAACACGAGAATTTAGAAGTAGAGTGTGCAATATCAGAGGGAGAAGCAAAGGAGTGTGATCCCAGAAAATCAAAGACCAAGTGGAAGAAAGTGATGATGAGGCAACAAAAGACATAGAAGTAACATGTATTAAGAGAAAATAAGATAAAAAGAAGGCTCATGGGTGGAAGAGGATGGCTTATCTGGGTTGTAAAAGAGAAATAAGAGACCATAGAGGCAAATAAATGAAAACAAGAGTTGAGAGGATTTATATGCAGATAAAGAATTTGATGCTTCATTTACGATCTCAACATCCTTAGGATAAACAAAAGTATTGGGTGTTCTTGATGGAGCTCTCTTGGTAGAAATTTGCTCAACATTTCTTGTTGCAACCAGTGCAAATAGTACGTGGGTACATGAAAGCTAGAGTCAATTGAGACATGTTTTCAAATATGAGATGGGTGTGCCAACCAGTGCTTGGGTACATGAAAACTAGAGTCAATTGAGATGGGTTTTTAAATATGAGATTGGTATTGAAATATGCATCTATTTGCATTGTTTGTCTCTAAAACAAATGGGGCAGATTGAGACTTCAATTATACTCTACTAGTTAGATCAAGAGCAACAGTTAATGGACAACAACTTCCTTGATTTGGGTGGTTCTTGGCTTGTGATTGAGAAGCACTACTACTTAAATCAATTATTTAAATCAATTAAAATCAATTATTTCCATTATTTAAATCAATTAAGATTTCAAAAAAAAACAAATTCATATTATATTTTTGTTTTTGATATTGAAGGTAGCCCAAGATTTGAACCCAAGACTTCCGATTCAGTGAGACTTCATTTCCACGGCCACTGCCACTTGAGCTACTCCATGTGGACTAATATTTCCATTATTTAAATCAATTAAGATTTCAAAAAAAATTAAATTCATATTATATTTTTGTTTTTGATATTGAAATTTGATTATGCTTTTGTCTCTTACATGGGGATTTAGTGGACAGTTTTGGTATTTCTTTAGTGTATATAAGAAGCATATTGTTGGAGTATTTTTGCAAATAAAAAAAAATATTATCATTATATTATATTGTATAGTGTGTTTTTTTATTTTGGTAAGTTAGAAGACATTGTATTATAGAAAATGTACCAAGATTACATGCATATGTGCTTTATGATGTAGTAGTTTCCATTTGTCACAAAAATGGGGCACGAAGGAGCATCTGCCCAAAAAATAGAAAGCATATGTCTTCTTGGAAAATTCATTATATTTAACATAGAGAACGACCAAAAGAGAAAAACAAGAGAAGTAAATTTGGGTTGGAAAAACTTGTTTAGATGTCCAAAAGATTGTCAAACTCATGGATAGAATATTTTATGTGTTATTTTGCATTATCAATCTCATTGATTGAATCTTTTATGTATTATCTTGCATTATTATTTTGAGTAAAGTGATCTATGATGTATTATCAAAACCTTTAGATATGCTTTGTTGCCTTCAACATGAAGTTCAAAGATAGTTGCATCATCCAAAATTGAATCCTCCAAACCAATGTTCACTTATTATTTACTTAATTATGGAAACCAAAGTACAAAATTTTCAATTTAGAAATCCTATCAGCCTCTATTTGCACCTTGTGGGAAATTTCTAGTTTTATTTGCAAATACTAAGTTTAAAAATATAACGCATGTTGTCGTTCAAAATTGAAATTTGTAGAATTTCAAACCAAGCTAAACAAACTCATTTTAATTCAATGAATTGAAGGATGACTTTGAATTATGGAATAAATATGCAAATCGAAAACTCAACTAGAGTCTGTTTTCAGTGCCCATAAGTGCAGGATCGGGAAGGGATTAAGGGAGGATGGGGCGATATCATTATAAAAACTCTCGGTCAACATCTAAGGCTTCAATAGATCATTCGAAAAGGAACTATTTTTCATCACTAGTGAGAGGGACTAATCTGACTCCATTTCAAATTTACTATGAAAATAATTGAAAATTTGGCATGATTTTCATAAAATTCAGAGGAGATTTTTGAAAATTATGGTGCCTCAAGGGTTTTTGATGGTGTTGAATCCATTTCCACCATAAAAAACAAGATTCAAGCATTCCTACTATCAATTTTGTTTGGAAAAAAATGGTTGGATTCTGGCTATTTGTTGTCGTCTAGTCATATTTGCTGCCTCTATAGACAATGTCCCATCAATTTGTTGTCTACCAATATGATGTTTCATCGGTTAATTAAATAATTTAAGGATGATAGACTCCTATTACAATATCAATTCTCATTTTTATATTTATGTAATTTGACCAAGTCAAAATGTTTAATAGGACATGATTACAACATCCCTATCATACAAGGTTGGAGAGTCATTATATGATATAACTATCTATATAAATATATATATATATATATATATAATATATATATATATATATTATATACTATAATATTTATATATATATATATATAGATATATTCAATTGATAGATGAAATAGGCTTTTTCACTAGAATTTGATAAAACAATTTCAAGAAAGAATGTGATTTTGTTGTTGTTTAAAATGATTTTTTGAATGCATACATGGATTCAACACCCTAGAAGCCTCAAAGGCACTAGAAATCTACAAATCAAACAACTTAAACTAGAGTTTAAAAAAATCTAGTGATAATGTCGTGAAAAATTCCACTTCGTCTATAAGTTAGACTAGACCTATATATAGAGAAAGAGAGTGTTTCTTGTATATAAATATATAAATTTGATCATGTATTTACTTTTTATATTAATA
>APFE030514447.1:11908-41181 GCA_000404065.3 Pinus taeda
TTCATTGTAAGATAGCCAAGGAATTGAATTGCTTCCTATATCCAGCACCAGAGTGTCAAGTGACGGTTGTAAGTGGAGGAACAATAAATTGCTATGGAAAGTGCCATAATATCAAGCTATCCATGGGAGAATATGTAATGAATAGCCCAATGCTTTCCATTCCAATGGGTGGTGCTGATGTTGTACTAGGAGTCCAATGGCTACAATCCTTGGGTACAATAGCTTTTAATTTTCAAGAAGTTTTCATAAAATTTTCTTTGGAAGGAAAGGAAGTTGAATTAAGGGGTATCACAGGGAAACTAGGAAAGATAATCAGCGCTTAGAATGACAAAGCTTCTAAAGAAATAACAATGAGGCGTAATTGCACAATTATGTTCATTAATGGTTTCCACATCGAAATCATCTATTTATCCAGATCTCCAAAAAGTCTTATACAATCATTCCAAGGTATTTTAGACTCCCAAAGGTCTCCCACGTATTCATGATCATGATCATGCTATTCATTTGATTCTAGGAAGTGTTCCTCCAAACATCAAGCCTTATAGATATCCATATTCCCAAAGGAATGAAATCGAACATATGGTTGCAGAAATGGTAGAGGTTGGTATAATTATCCAACCAAATTTGATAAACAAAGCAAGGGATGAAAGGAGGAATGGCAAAGCAGAGTGGGAAGTCATTCAAAAGTTGTCGAAGATCTCACTTCCAACAATATTGCCAGAACTTGAATAGGAAGGAAAATTCACATTGGAACCTGAAGCATTCACGGAACTGAGAAGTGGAGAGCTACGAAATCGATCAATTTCAGAGTATCTCATCAAGTGGAAGAACTTACCCGCTAAATATTCCACATGGAAGGATGATAATTTTATACAGAAGAATCCAGAACTACTCAAGGAAGAGAGGGGTATGTTAGGTCCCTATAATATTAGTATAACCGCTTATTGTTATTAGTATACCCCCCTTATTATATTGTTGTTCCCATGTAGTCCCCATATTGTTATTATTGTTCCCCATAGAAAGCCCCTATTGTAATTATTGTGCCCTTACATTATTTTTGTTATGTTGGCTCTAATTATATTATGACCCCTTATACTCTTGTATATAAAAAGGAGGTCTTGTCATTTGTATCATCCAAGAATTATTCATTTGTGTAATGTAAAGGAGGTTTCCCCCTCGAAGAGGCTTATTTCTAAGGCATTTATCTATCTTTTCTATCTTTTTGTGAGTTGGTTTCATAACACTAACACTCTTCAACATGCTCTGCCACTTCATAGCTTGCATCACACTCCTTGACACACGTTGACACTTGGCACATGTTGGCACTTGGAAAGTCTTAGCATGTTTGGCATGCATTGAGATGACTTTGTATGCTTTGGCATGGTTTAATATTAAATTTATTTAAGATCAATTATTGGAAAGTAGATGAGAAGCAAAGGAGGAATATTTGGCACTTAAAATGCAATGACACTTGTCACTTGGCACCTAGTGTTGGTGTGCCTAGCATGCCCCTCATGGAAAAGGTAAATTGATGACTTATTAACCCTATTATGTGTTAATTTCCTTGGAGTTTAACTTGTTCCTCCATTTTGTTGCCTTGATAGTCCCTGGCATGCATTGTCACATGCTTGCACATCTTGGCATGCCTTAACACTTGGCACATCTTAGCTTGTTTGACATGCCTTTGTACTATCTGGCACATGTTAGCATGCCCTAGCATACCCTAACACACCTTGGAAGTCATGCCCTCACAACTAGCATTACATTTTTCGATGACTTGGGAACCGTACATTCATTAGAACACCTTGGCATTCCTTAGTTGTCATGCCCTCATATATAGCCTTACTTTTTTTGTGACTTGGGAAGGTAGCCAATTCATTAGCAAAACAAAATTGTGCCCAACCCAAAGTCTCCCTTTCTCTGAAATTGCTTTGTCCACGCCTTATCAAAACCATAGGATTTCCTCCTACAAGTCATATTTTGAACTTCTCTTAAAACACTTCATCCTTGGGACACCTGGAATTCACTGACACTCCTTGGCACACACTCTTATTCGTTCATTTCCAAGCATTTTGACCTAGTTCTCCCTTGTGTTCCCCTGACACTCCCTAACACTCCTCAACATCCATTGACATTTTCTACCATGTGTTAGCACACCTTTCCATTCCTTGGCATGCCCTGTCACTCCTTAACTATCATGAACTCACAACTAACCTTACTTTTTTTAGACTTGGGAACCCAACCAAGCCCTGCCTCGACTACAAAAACTTATCCAAGTTATAGTTACTACAACTAGACTATTCCTTGTTCACCTAAGAACTGCCTATAACACATATTAGGCTACTCATGTCCAATCTCAACTCATCCCACTTAACAAGTTACCAAGTCAAGGCTCACGTCCAATCACGACCATAAAACAACTAAGTAACATCATTTACATCTTGATATGCCATAGTGCTTGGCACATCTAACAATTTCTTAGCCCTATGTGGCGCGTGTTAGCATCCCCTACATTTCTTGGCATGCTTTGCACTCCCTAGCACACCCTATCACTCCCTGACATTCCCTGACACTCTAGCATGCCTTGGCACTACCTAGCATATAACCTTGTCACTCCCTCCTTAGAACACTTGGAACTCGTTGACACTCCCTATCACACACTCTTACCTATTCATTTCCATGCATTTTGAACTAGTACTCCCTTGTGTTTATGTGGCACTCCCTAAAATTTGTTGGCACACATTGGCACAGCCTGGCACCTAACACATCTTGGCATGTTTCCTTGGCACTACCTAACATATCTGGTCACTCCCTCCTTACCACACCTAGAACTCACTAACACTCCCTGTCACACACTCTTATTCATTCATTTCCATGTATTTGAAACTAGTGATCCCTTTTGTTTCCTTGGCACTCCATAACACTCCCTGGCATTCATTGGCACACCCTAGCACTTGGCACATCTTGGAATGTTTCCCTGGCCTCTAACATGCCTTAGCACTGCCTACCATACCTTGTTACTCCCTCAACACACTTGTATCTCACTGACACTTCCTGTCACAAACTCTTATTTGTTCATTTGCATGCATTAATTTGACCTAGTGCTCCCTTGTGTTTCCCTGGCACTCCTTAACACTTCCTAGCACATGTTGACACACCCTGACACCTAGCACATCTTGGTTGCATGTCACCCTATCAATATAGAATGACTTAGCACAACCTAGCATACCATGTCACTCTCTCCTTAGCACACTTGGAACTCGCTGACACTCCCTGTCACACACTCTTATTCATTCATTTCCATGTATTTTGACCTTGGTCACCTTTATGTTTCCCTGGCACTCCCTAACACGCCTTAGCACATATTGGCACACCTTGGCGCTTGCAGGCACATCTTGATATGCTTCCCTAGAACTCTAGAATGCCTTGGCACTACATAGCATACCTTGCCACTCCCTCCTTAGAACACCTAGAACTCACTGCCACTTCATTTCCATGCATTTGAAACTAGTGTTCCCTTATGTTTCCTTGGCACTTGGCCCTAACACTCCCTAGCATGCATTTGCGCCACACCTTGGCACTTGGCACATCTTGGCATGCCTTAGCAGTTGCCTTGTCTTAGCATGCCTAACATGCCTAACATGCCTTGGAATTTTCTAGCATGTGTTAGTACTTCCTACCATTCCCTGGCACACCTTAACACTCCCTAATTGTCATGCCCTCATAGATAGCTTTACTATTTTTGCGCTTTGGGAACCCAACCAAGCCATTGGAAAAACAATGTTCTGCCCAACCCAAAGTCTCCCTTTGTCTGAAACTAACTTGACCAACCCCTTATAATTGTAATCATAGGCCTGCCTCCTACAATTCCTATTCTAACCTTTTCCTAACACACTTTGTCCTTGGGACACCTGAAATTCATTGAAACTCCTTGGCACACACACTTATTTGTTCATTTCCATGTATTTTGACCTAGTTCTCCCTTGTGATGCCATAACAATCCCTAACATTCCTCAACATGCATTGGCAATGCTTGACATGTGTTAGCATGCCTTTTCATTCCATGGCATTCCCTCGCACTCCTTAGCTATAATGCCTTCACAACTACCCTTACTTTTTTTGGGTCTTGGGAACCCAACCAAGTCTTGCCTCGACTACAACAACTTGACCAAGTTATAGTTACTAGAACTAGACTATGCCTTGTTCACCTAAGAACTAACTATAACTCATCTTAGGCTACTCATGTATAATTTCAACTTATCCAACTTAACAAGTTACAAGTTACCATGTCAAGGCTCACATCCAACTATGGCCATAAGACAATTGAATAACATAGTTTACATCTTGACATGCCATAGCACTTGGCACATCTAACAATCCCTTGGTACTATGTGGCATGTGTTATCACCCCTACATTCCTTAGCATGCTTTGGTACTCCCTATCACTCCTTGACATGCCCTGGAAACCTAGCATGCCTTGGCACTGCCTAGCATATAACCTTGTCACTCCCTCCTTAACACACCTGAAACTCACTGACACTCCTTATCACACACTCTTATTCATTCATTTTCATGCATTTTGAGCTAGTTCCCCCTTATGTTTCCATGGCACTCCCTAACACTTCCTGACACCTGACACAAATGCCAATTTTCTTATTCTTGGCTATGGTGTTCTTCTTTTATACATGTGACCCTTGACTATGACATGAAATCCTCCAAAATCTTCGTAAAGGATGGGAGCTCCTCTTCATGCATGAAGCTAGTGGAATGTGACAAGTTATCCAAAATTCATCCAAATATGTAATTTGTGCCTTGGGAAATGTGAAAGGTACCCTCGGTGGAAAAACATGCATCAAGATTTATGACCAAGTGCCCTAAATGTGAGATGTTTTCCACTTGTAAATTGTTGCTCTTGTTTATGATGAAACCGACACCCTAGTTGTGCAAGGCTCACAAAGTGTCACTATGCGTCAACTCAAGTTTGTTTCCATTTTCACCTCAGCAACGAATCCTCTCAGTTTGGATTAAATTGAATCCGAGGGGTGTCCCAAAGCACAAATTTATGGGGTATTTTATGTGACTAGATCACTAGCATTGAAAACCATATTTACATTGGATGGTTTAACATCTTGATAATCCCTGTCCTATTGACCACAACTTTTGTATTCATTATTGCTTTCATCACAACACCTCTAGTAGATATTGATGGTGTTCATGAGCCTATTTATAGTTGTGATAAGGGGATTAGGGGCTCCCTTATCACAACCCATAACCCCTAATGTGTTTAATCCCTTAGCCAAGGGGGCCCATTTGTGTAGTTGTAGGGCCATTAGGACCAAATTTGGGGGTTCATAACATTAGGAAAACTGGAATGGCATGACCAAAAAGGTTGTGGGGCGGTATATTATGGCATATTGAACAGGGCAAGGGGACACAAGGGTAGCATGGATGATAGAAATAAGAGGTAAAAGCATGGTTTAGTAAGATCTAAAATCATAGCATTAGAGAATGAGAAGGGGACTTAGGACTTAATTTCATAGGGTCTATGGGACCTAGAGGGAAGGTAGCAAGAGAAATTGATAGGGGAACCCCCGATAGTGGTGATAAGGGAATTAGGAGTCCAATTATCACAAACCATAAGTCCTTAACCCATAACCACCAAATTCCCTATCCCCTTAACCCCCAATCCATAATCCCTTAACCCTACACTCACAACTCATAACCCATAAACCCCTTGACTCATTAAATCTTAAGACACTAACCCCTAACCTATAATCCATGAACCAACTCCTAAGCCATAACTCCTTATCCTCTTAACCTGTGACCCTTTTAACCCCTAACCCTTCACCGCCTAAACACCTTAACTTCTAACCCATTAACCACGAACACCTAAATCCCCTAAATCTTAAGTCCTTAACCTCTAAACTCAATTGTGTCAATATATAATAATATACATAAGAGAAAATAAAATGATATTATCCACATCAATGCTTGAAATAACCTTAAATTAGACATGAGTGGTGAGCGAGGGGGTGATTGTGGGGCACTATCAAAGTTACATCATGTTTACATTCCTTTTACATTGTGAGGTTGTTCTCCAATAGGGTTGAAGCATCATCACAAGGAAGCATGCCACATTTTTGTGGGGGAGCGATTAAAGTTGTAACACAGTTCAAGTGATTTACACCTCCAATGTAAATGAAATCATTGTATGTTTGTGTCAGGTTGTTAGAGAGGATATTTATAGACAATACACTCAATGTACTTAGACTTCATCTTTTCAAGGCCTCAACTCTAAAATGGATTTGTACCAGGAACACTTCATGCAAATGAAAGGGGGCCTTTTTGTTTAACCACATGTGCACAAGAGCACGAGATGCTACCCTTCAGATCCCCTTTGGTGCATTCAAAGTGGGTTTACATTTGTGTCGATTTGAAAGTAATCATAATAACTCTCCTCTTATTAAATATAACATCTGCTAGCTTTTCCATATACATGAGATACTATAATTAAAGGATAGCCAAATGCCCCAAGGAACAATGAATGGTGGTCTCATAAAGGGATTTAACTCTTTAATATCATACAAAAACTTTATAAAATCTTCAATACTTTTTCCTTGCTAGATATTTTTACAACATTTTAAAGATCCCAACCGTGACAAAGAAATCCTCGTATATGGGTAGTTTATAAGCAAATGTATAATATTTTTCTTGGATTATCGACATAAAACACATTGTCCCAACCCTTGCCAACTCTTTCTTTAAAAATCCTCCTGTGTCAAAATCTTGTTTTTAGTGCCAACCGTACAAATATTCAAGTCTTCAAAGGGGTTATGGTATTCCATAGAGATTTCCACCCTGATTTGACTTGCCTTGTATTTCATTTGAAAACATTTGTTTGTATCCTACTCACGTTGTTTGGTTCTCAAATGTAGGATTTTTGAAGCAAATAAACTCATCCTATTCTTCTCCTACTCCAACATGACTCTTGATAAGCCTCCTAATGTAATAATTCCGTTTTCCATTATGAAGCCTTTCTAGTCCCAACACATTAGAAGTCATCTAGTTGTGGTACCATAAGGATGTATTTATTGGATCAACAATCCAAGTTGAAGGAAAAAAATATACACCTTGCAAATCAACAATGAGCTCATTTGGAAGTCTATAGAAATTACCACTTAGAACCCAAAAGTCAACTCCCATCATAACCATCTACCCCATTACATGTCTTCCACATAGTCCAATTTCCAAATAGAAGAAAAGATGGTACCAATGTTTTCCACACAATTTTGTTTCCTAATAGAGAAAATCTAATATCTTATATGCTTTCCAATTAATTGATCCAGTTTGAAAAGTTTTATTTTGCCTCCTTATCCATTCTATCAAAGACAAAGGTCTATGTACTTTTGAATCATTCTGAAATTTCCACAATCTTTCTAAAGTTGTCTCCATGGATTTCTTATTGCAGGTGCCTTACCAAAGTGATTTTTAGAGAACTAGGTATTGGTCTTGAGGGTATGTTTTTGTGGGTAATTCCATTATTACCATGTATACCAAATATAGAACACTTGGATAATTTGCAAAACCTTGATCTGAATTGATCACAATATCTACACTTCTTGTTGAGATGGAGCTTGTAGTGCTCTCTCACATGAGGAGTTAGAAATGAATAGATCACTCATAAAGACAAGGTCTGTCTAGCCCTAAAGCACAAGGATTGAACCCTCTACAAATATTTTGTTTGCTAAACAAACTCAATTGTGTCAATGTAAAATACTGTACATAAGAGAAAATAAAATTACATTATCTACATCAATGCTAGAAATAGCCTCACATTATACATGAGTGGTGAGCTAGGGGGAGAATGTGGGGCACTATTAAAGTTACGTCATGTTTAAATTCCTTTTACATCGTGAGGTTGTTCTCCAATAGGGTTGATGTACCATCACAAGAAAACATGACACATTTTTGTGGGGGAACGATTAAAATTTTAACACAATTCAAGTGATTTACACCTCCAATGTAAATGACATCATTGTATGTTTGTGTAAGGGTGTTAGAGAGGTTATTTATAAGAAATACATCCAATGTACTTGGACTTCATCTTTTCAGAGCCTTGACTCCAACATGGATTTGTATTAGGAACACTTCATCCAAATGAGAGGGGGCCTTTTTGTTTAACCACATACGCACAAAGAGCACCGAATGATTCCCTTCAGTTTGCCCTTGGTGTGTTCAAAGTGGTTTTACATTGGCATCAAGTTGAAACTAATCATCATGATCTTCCCATTCTCAGTAAAATCTGTTAGCTTTTCCATATACATAAGATAGAATTAGAGTATCACCTTTTCTATAGATGCCCCATTTATTATGATATTCAAGGGATGTTCTATTGTCTTTATTAAGATTTAGATGGGTCGTTGTCTACATTCTTTAAATACACATCTAGCTCTTTTTATGAGGGAGGTCCTTGGATTTAGATTTTTATATAAGGCCTTATGTGGTCATCCCCTTTAGAACTCTTCCAAGGGGGTCACCTCTTTCCATGTTGCCTTGCCTAATTAGGGCCAAATTGACTAACCAAGATTCAAACTTCTTCAACTATCAAATTAGTGAGGTGTCATACCTATTATTTTTTTTTGTGAACTGGGTTATTTTATTATCTACAGGAAAACACAAGTACAAACATAGAGGAACCTCAATCTGCCCCGAAGGGAAACCAGATATGTTGGCTCCTAAACAACCAAACACCATTCATGTTCTCAACTGTTTGTTGTTCAGTTTGAAAAGAGCTACTGAACCTAACAAAGAAAGCATCACCTACGACAGTATTCATAACAGACACAAGCCCTTCTGCCGCAGAGGAGGCCAAAGGGGACATCGTCACAAACTTATCTGCATCCTAAATAGAGCGAACTAAGAGAAACACCATATACTACTGCCACAAGGGCGACCCAACAGAAACACAAAAGAACAGGGCACCGGCAGACACAGGTAAAAGAGGAAAACCCGGCAAAAACGCTGCTATGAAATCCATTAGTCTATATTGATATTAACGCGCTCCTTCCTCTGTTCCATCAGCATAGCCTTGATATCTTTGAGAAGTTCATTCTGTTGCTTAACCATCATCTCTGCATTTTCCGCCTCTTTCTTTGCAGCCGCCGTGTCCTGAGCCATCTCCACCATTTCGGCCGCAACTTGTTCCATAGCCTTTGCCAGGAGGTGCTTCAAAACCCAGAAGATGTGGAGAGCCCGATGATACAGGGAAAGCCTTCCCTGAGTGTGCCCCGGATCAGGTAATTGAAGGGACCATTCATACATTTCGGGGGAGGAAGGCTCCTCCAGCACTTTCTCCTCCAAAGCGTTCATAATGTTCCTAATGTGAGCATTTGAATCCAGATTGAATGCCTGTTCTGCCTCATTCACTGTCTCCCTAAGACAGTTGTTTCTTCGGTTGTACCTTTTTTTTCTGCGACTGCTCTCTACTTTGCTCGTGGTCTGGCTGGGGCGGCCGTGCCTTCTCTTCGTCTGCTGGTTTCCTTCATCCTCTTCCTTAACTCTTTGCTTACCTCTACTGCTCTGTCCTGTTTCAACATTCTTGCCACAGGGTACTTTTACCCGCCTCCCCACCTTTTCCTCTGTGTTTTCTGTTGTAATTTTGGTTCTGACTCCAGCATCCTGCCTTTCTTCCACTGTCACCTTTCCCTTTTGGGCATTTTTAGCTGGAGACTTCTTCATATCCGCTTTCTTAAGACAATTCCTCGGGCCTCTTCTCCAGAGCTTCTCTTCACTCGTCACCTTCCTCAGGTTGCTTTTACAGGGCCTGCTACTTCCTTTCTTCCTTATGCTTTCTCTTTCTCCTTTGCTCAGCTGATGCATGTACTCCCGCGTACACTTGTCTCTACTATTCGCAATATTTTCTTTGGGATTGTGAATCATTTTTTGGTTCGGGACTCGCACCTGACTTACTACACTTTCATTTATGATTACTGCTGGGGTGTACAGGACGCCGCCCTTCTGTCCTTTCCGAATGACCTCCTGGTGATAATTTGAACTCCCTCGCCCTCTCCACTCAGGGGAGTTCTTATCCCTGGTTCGCTTCATCATTATCCTTTCGAATGAGCTGATTTAGCTCGTCCCATCGTGCCAGCTTTTTCTGATTGGTCCAGCTGTCGTCAATAGGTGCCCTGCGTTCGTTGCTCCCCCAGTTAGCTAAGTAGTCCGCTGGTTTATTTCCTTCTCGTCGGACATGCGACGTGAGAGTGACATCAATGCCAGTTAGCATATCTCCTATTTCTCGGACTGTGCTAGCACTATGCCAACTTTTAACCACTTTTTCCCAACTTTTCCCTTGGATTAATTGTCTGATTGCGTTGATCACCAAGGTAGAGTCGCCTTCAATTTCCAACTTTTTGTATCCATTTCTTCGGGCAATTTTGAGGCCTTGGTGAACTTCCATGAACTCAGCCTCATTGTTGGACATTGTTCTGCCGTGCTCTGCATAGATCCACTGAGTCGCTCCTTCTGTATTTCTGAAAATTCCCCCAAAACCCGCTGGACCTGGATTTCCTTTTGCGGCACCATCACAATTTAGTTTGATAAAACCTTCCGGCGATTTTCTGAACACCGCACAACTTTGATTTGCTATTTGATAATTTTGTTTGGTATCTTGGTGGTATATCATCCCCTGATCTACGTTAATCTTCTTAAGGATTTCTATCTCGGTATCTGTGGTTTTCCAGTCGTCGTCTGCCCAGATCTCCGCTATGATGGTCTCCTTGATTTGCTTTAAAGTTCTCTTCCATATTTCCTCCTGGCCAGAGGCCTTTCCTTTGAAAATGCGGCTATTACGTTCCTTCCACAAATTCCAAATATTGAAGCCTGCTGCGATGCTCCAGGCCCTTTTGACTATTCTACTTTGGTATTCTCCTTCCCCCCATTCGCTAAGAGTTTGGAAGATATCCGTCTGGTTTCTGACAGTTGTAGCGAAGAGGTTTTCCGTTTGCTTCCACTGGAATTGAGCCACACTACATTTGTTTAGTAGGTGTTCCTGGTTTTCTTCTTCCAAATTACAGAGGTAGCATCTCGCTGGGCCAGAGAAGCCTTTTTTTGAATTCTGTCCCATGTTAGGATTCGTTTCCTACCCACCAGCCAGGCGAATATCTTGATCTTCGGCCACCACTTTGTTTTCCAGATCTTTTGCCAGTTTTGTTCTTCTTCTCCTAGGTCGCTTTGAAATTTTTGATCATAGGCTTCATGAATTGTGAATATTCCCTTTGTTTCTCTACCCCAGCGAAGGATGTCTCTGCCTTCCCTCTTTTTTATTTTTCTTGATTCCATTTCCTTCTTGTACAATGCTTTTTGTTCTTCTGATGCATTCCTGTACCATTCCTCCAGGGGTTTCCACTCCCTCCATTCCTCATTCTCCGGTGTGGCGTTCCAATAATCTTTAACCTTCCAGAGGCCTGCTTCATCTCCAGCTCTGTGAATTTCCTGTATGCCTGGTATATTCATCATTTTACCTCGTTGCTGCCAGTCTTCGTCCCAAAACCTAGCTACCTGGCCTTCGCGTATTTCCCAAAAAATATGTTGATCAACTAAGTCTCTGCCTTGGATGGATAGGTTCCATATATCCGAGCCCCGTGGGGTACTTTGATCCCTAAGAATTTCCTCCGGAGATAAAGGCATGTTGTATTTGACAGTCCAGATTTCTTTCCATAAGTCTGGGCCTCCTTGCATCCACCTCCATCTTAATTTAGCAGCCATGACTTGATTTAGGGTCCAGGGATCTCTGAGCCTAAGCCACCTTTTTCTTTAGGCTTGGTTATACTCTTCCACGAGCAGAGGGCCCATTTCTTCTGTTGCTTTGGTCCTCCCCATAGAAACTTCCTGTAAATTTCCACTAGTTTATTACAAATTCCTTTAGGGGTAGCCATGACAGATAAAGGATATATCATAATTGCTTGAATGGTGGCTTTGAGAAGCACCACCCTAGATGCCATGTTCAGAGCCCGGAAGGTCCAGTTATTCAGCCTTTTCATGATCTTTTCTATTATATATTTCCAATTACTCAATTTTAGAGATGATGTGTCCAGCATAACTCCTAGATATTTGGTAGGGAGAACCCCTAACCTATATCCCATAACCCTGGTTAGATGATTCTTGACCGGTTCTGCGATGTTGAAGAAGAAAGTTCTGGATTTGTCATTATTTACCTCCAACCCGGAACCTTCCATAAAGATCTCTAAGATTTTCTTGATCCTTTTGACTTCTTGCAGTGTGGCTTTGCAGTATATCATTATGTCATCTACAAATTGTTGATGAGTAACTATGGTTCTATGCCCCCATAATTTAAGACCTTGTATCTTCCCATCTCTTGCTTCTTTTTTAAAATATCTACCCAATCCTTCAGCTGCAATTATGAAGAGAAAGGGAGATAAAGGATCCCCTTGCCTGAGTCCTCTTGAGGCATTGAAAGTTGTTGTTGGCGCTCCATTCAGCAGGATTGAAAAATTTGGGGTCGAGATCATACTGATGATCCAACTTACCCATCGGTCACAGAAGCCAAAAGCTTTGAGTATGCTTTCTAGGAACTTCCAACTTAGCCTGTCATAGGCTTTTGATAGGTCAAGTTTAATTAGCATACCCTTCTCTTTTTTAGATTTCAGAGTATGAAGGACTTCCTGGGCTACCACGAGCCCGTCCAGTATCTGTCTTCCTTCCACAAAACCTATTTGTTCTGGGGAAATTATACTTGGCAGGATCAGTTTTAATCTTTGTACCATAATTGAAGCTACAATCTTATAGATGACATTACACAGGGCTATCGGACGGAAGCCATCTGCGTGATCCGCCTGATTAGTTTTAGGGATCAGGGTTAAGAGGGTTGAGTTTATTCCTGGCCACGTTCTTTGGTTTATTCTAGCCTCTTCAACAACTTCCAAAACATCAGAAGCTAGGAAGTTCCACCCTGCTTGGAAGAATTCAACAGTGAAACCATCTGGGCCAGGGGCTTTCTTTCTTTTCATGTTTCTCACTATGTCCTCCAATTCTTCCCTGGTGATTTTTCTCATAAGAGCCAAGTTCTGATCTCTAGTTATTAAGTTTGGAATTTCTCTACCTATCTTGGCTATGGCTTCTGATCTATCAATATGTGGCTCCGTCATTATGGTTTTGAAATGACTTACCAAGACTGTCTCAATTTCTTCATGTTGAACGACCCGTTGTCCTTCTTGGTTTTTTATGGAGAAAAGTCTGTTCCTTTGTCTGTGTTGAACCATTGCTTTATGGAAAAATTTAGTGTTCCTCTCTCCTTCTCTGAGCCATTGGACCCTAGATTTTTGTCTCCATAAAATTTCTTCTTGTTTCCTTCTTTCTTCTAACTGGGTTAGCACTCTACCTTCTTCTTGAGATCTCTCCTCCTCTATTCCTTCCGTGATATCCATCTGTTGTAGTTCTTCCATTCTCTGTTCTTATCTCTTTTTATCTTCCATGATATTCCCGAATTCTTCCTTATTCCATTTCTTTATCTTATTCTTCATTTCCTTCAACTTGAGTTGGAAAGTATGCATCTTATTTTTTCCCCTTTGCTCGCTCGCTCGCCACCATTCTTCAAGCTTTTCCATTAATCCTTCGTTTCTCAACCAGAAGGCTTCGAACCTGAAGGGCTTATTTGGGGGTCTTTGTTTTAAGTCTATCTCTAGTTTAACTGGCCAATGATCCGATCCTGCTACCGGGAGAATGGTAGCCTCTATAAAAACATCCTTTAGCATTATTTGTTCTGATATTAAAAATCTATCCAGACGAGAGGCAATTTGGCTCCCACCTCCTCTCCGGTTGTTCCAAGTGTGCTTGCCATTGATGGTTTGAATATCAATCAGGTGATGATCTCTTATGAGGTCTCCAAATTGTTCCATGACCTTATCTGGTCTTCTGTTTCCTCCTCTTTTTTCATCGAGTCCTTTTATCAGATTAAAATCTCCACCAACTATCCATTGCTTTCCTGGGATGATGCAGCGCAAGGTTTTTAGGTTTTGCAAGAAGATTTCCTTTTCGTTTTGTATATGCGGACCATACACTCCTGTTATAATAACCTCTTCCTTGGTGCCAACTACACTTGTTGTCCCAGATAATATTCTTGGGAAACTCATCCAGTTACTGAATTGAATTTCATCTGGGTTCCAGATAAAAACTAATCCACCAGCGCTTCCAGTAGCATCTAGTCCCATCATTTCGTAGCTGCTCCTGTTTTTGTTCAGAATTTTTCTCATTTTCTCTGTACTTATTTTTGTTTCCTGAATTATCATTACACTAGGTTTCTCCTTTTTCAGTCGTTCATTCAAATACCTTTGTTTACCTCTGCTATTGAGGCCTCGTATATTCCAGGTTGTAATAATCATCGTAACAATTTTGGGGGTGATTGAAAGACCTCGGACAGAGGAATCACTCTTCCAGAGTTGACAAGCGTTTCGCCCACTTCTTGAATCATTTCCCCCAAGGTTTTTCTCCCTCTTTTTTTACCTCCCTTGCCAGTGCTGCCCGCTCCTATGCTCTGCGTCTCCTGGTTCTCCGGTTGTTGATTTTCCTTCTCTTCTGGTAGTCTTTTCTTTGCCTTGTAACTTTCAAATGCTTCTTTGTATGTTTGTTTTTGTTCTTCAGGGATGAATCTTTCATCAAGCCTTTTCCATTCCTGAAGAAGTCTCGCCATAACTTGTTCTTCCTCTTCTCCTTTTGTCTTCTTTGGATCTATTCCCATGTTTCCTTGGTCTTCTTGGGTGGCATTTGTGATCACATCCCTCTGGTCGTTGTCCCTGTTCTTTGTCTCCTTGTTCTGTTTTTCCGTTATGATCTCTATTCCTTCCATTTCTTCTTCTTCACTCTCCACTCCCTCCAGCTCCTTGTCCTGTAAGGCTTTGAACATGTTCTGAGATTCTATTTTCTTGGCTTCTTTCGAGTTACCCTTTTGCATCTGTTTATTTCCTTTACCTCTTCTTCTCTGAACTTGTCTGAAAGCCGTTCTTTCTTCCTCTATTCTCTTTGTATTATTGTTGTTGTTTCTTTCTGCTTCCCTTTCCTTCTCAGCTATCGTAATGGGGCATTCTTTAAACAGATGACCATACTCATGGCATCTACGGCAGCGGAATGGTATATGTTCATAGTCTATTGGTTGATGCCATATTTCATCATGGTATTCTAGTTCGATCGTGTCTGGGAGAGGTTCTGTGATATTCATATAAGCACAGATTCTGGCATAAGAGTTGAACTTCCCTCTCTTCGTTGTTTCCGCAACTTTAACAAAGGAACCTATAGTATTTCCTATGCCTTTCAAGATATCTGGTTCCCATAATTCAGATGGCAAACCAAAAAGTCTGATCCAGATCGGAGCAGCTAGCATTCTTTCCTTATCTGGGTTGTACCAGTCAACCCATTCTCTCATGAACAGGCCAGCGTTGTTCATGAAATAAGGTCCTTCCTCGAAGAATCTTCTTCTATCTTCTAGGTTGGAGAATATTACAGTGAAGAACCCCTTTTCTCCTAACTTGACATCCACATGTCCTTTTGGTTTCCACCTCTGATAGATCCATCTCATGAGATCCTTTTCAGTAGGCCAATATCCTATAAACTTACATATCAATGCACAGTCACACATATGACTTCTGTAATTTTCTAGTTTATTAGGAGGTATTACAAACCTAGGTCTGCTCGAGGTCCTTGGAAGGCACTTGCTTTGGAATCCTGATCTCCTTTGCATTCCCGCTTCGGAAGTTTCTCCTTCAGTTGATTGTCCCACTGCACTCTGTTTCTCCTTCCTATTTTCCCCCGTTACTGCTGCTTTGAAGGAGGGGATCTCTCCCCCCCCGTTCTCTGACTCCATACCGACCCCACCCACCGCCCTTCCTTGTGAAGCAAACGCCCAACCCGCTGACAAACCCGCGGATTTTGCAGGTTGCAGCAAACCCTAGTTTGCTTCACGTGATCGCCCAAGAAGTTCAGCTCCACCACCGGGAGGAAGAGCTCCTGGTTTTCTCTAAGATTCAGGTGTCATACCTATTATTGACCACATCAACAAGACATCTTTATTCATAGATACTTTTGAGGATTTCCCATTGTAGATCACAGGTTGGATTCCATAGGATCTATCACCCCATTTTTTATACAAGCTTTTAGATAATATTTTAAAATTTTCATTTTCATCTCAAACCCTACGATTCTTGTCACATTGATCATTTTCCAACTAAGATACATGGATCTATATGTAATTCATGGATGTACCATTGGTTTGATGACACCTTACCTTAGCCATCTAGGACACTAGGTGTAGGAATAGGTTCCTTTATCTACCACATTTAGCTTGATATGTATGATCGATTCATATATGATATATCTAATGTGTATTATTTTTATTGTGTTCACTTAAGCACTCTATTATAACTCTTGATGATTTGGCCATAAGTTTTAAGCTGAGTTGTTCCATGGTGTTCCATAATTTTACTTAGAGAAGTGTGTCATCTTGATGGTTTGGGTATATTCTTGGTGATTTGAGTAGGTGCTACACATTGATCTTATTGTACCCCTTATTTCCTTTAGTCAAATTTTATCCCATGCCTCTCTTAACAACAAATGTGGAGGCCTTCTAAACTATGGCTAGCTTCTAATAGGGTATTTTTCAGCTCTAAGTGAAGTTCCCAAAAAATAATGCGCTACCTATAGCTATATGAATTTATTGATAGCATTATTCACATATTTGAGAATATTTGTGATCTCCTTAAGGATTAGTGGATATTTTCCTTATGTGTAAACCTCATGTCCATCTTCCCTCCTTATATAAACATAGTTTCTTATATTAAAAAAGAGTTATATAGTTTTTTTTTTTTTTTGACGAAATCGGTTGCTTGTTATATTCAAAAAAGGTGGGGGAGTCTAAGCTCCGATTTTACAATAGATGGAGTTACGGATGTAACTAGATTCTAGATTTCATTGTGGCAGAACACATGGGTTCCTTTGCTACTTGCTTGTAAAGTTCTAAAGCAAGTGTAGATTATTATAAATTGGGACAGAAGAAAATTGGTTTTGCTGTACATTTAGAAATAAAGATAGGTCTAATTAGTTAATCAACTGAGGTCTCTGGTTGGCTATAAATTCACAAATTCTGCTGGGAAATACATTTGGGTAGATTGCTCCTTGAAAATTTGGCGCTGTCAAGGGATGAATTGGAGCAGGATCGCTTGATTGCATAAGAGACTTCCTTTTTCTCGTGAGCAGGCGTGGCTGGCTCGCTTGTCCGCTTCCTGGTTGCTGGATCGAAGGACATGAAAAAATTGGCACTTCAAGTTCTGAGACAACATAGTTTTACAACGACTTATGAGTTGATGGAGGAAGAGGTTGGATGCATGTCTGTTGCTGTTCATTAAACTGACTATTATAGCTAAGTCGCCGAAGACAAGGGCTTTATTGATCCCTTGGTTCTGAAGCTGCAAGAGGCCTTGAAACAGTGCCAATGCTTCAGCTCGATTGTTGCTCAATCTCCCCAAGCCCCATTCGAAAGAGGACACCATTACACCTGAAGGATCCAGAATGATGCCCCCTGCGCCCGCAGCACCGGGATTGGACTTGGACGCTCCGTCAAAGAATAATGAATGAGTATTCTTTGCCTGAAGCAATTTACCGAACTCCTCTTTTGAAAGGCGGATTTTCCATTCGATATTGTTTGATTTTCCAGGGGATTTACGGATCTTTGTTGCTAGGATGATGCTGGACCTGTCTATCAAATTCGAAATGAAATTTCTCTCCTCTGTCCATAACCTGTCGGGATCGATTCTCTGAGTTAGCTTGACTGCTATTGTTTCCGTTGCTAGACTGGTGGCTTTAAGAATTACGTGTCTGGTTGTGGTAGCTTTGTCTCGGAAGATCGAACTGTTTCGAGCGATCCAGGTGCGCCACAAAAGAGCGAACGGGATGGCGTTCCACATTCTTCTGGCTGGGTTTTGATTTTCTGAGTGCCAGGGATAGGTTCTTCTCCATTTGTTTAAGATTTCAATAATAGATTGCTGTGGATTCCAAATGGAGGGGACATAAGGAGTTATGTTGTTCCAACAATGGGTAGCAAAGGGGCAAGATATAAACAGATGCTGAAGGGATTCCTCCGCCGTTTGACAGTTGGGGCACCTGGAGGGCCCGAAGAAGCCTCTCTTCCTGAGGTTCTTAGCAGTTAAAATCTTCCCATGGAGAAGAGTCCACATAAAAAATTTGATCTTTGGGATTGCTTCAGCTCTTTTTAGGATCTTCCTCTGAGCCCAGACTGCGGTGGGAAATTCTTTGCTGCTCAGGTAGCTGTAACCTACTTTGATGGAGTAATTTGTTCCTGAAGGGTCCCAGCGAAACTCATCCTTTGCGCCTTTGATGGTGGGAGCTATATTGTAGAGAGAGTCAAAGCTATCGTTGAGGTGATGAGGTATGGGTGGGAATTCCCATTGAATCCATGTATTAGTTGAATCGTTCCAATGGGAGATTTGACTCAATTTGGTTATGCCTTTGCTGTGAAGGTAACGCAGTATAGGATCGATACCTGGGAGGTTGTTTATGGGAGGATTCCCCATGATTTTGTCCGAACCTATATTCACCGTTTCACCTCCTTTTGGCACTTTTGAGACATTTTGCGCCATGAAGACTATGGCTTTTTTGTATAATTTCCATATCTTTGTACGTTGTCTTTTAGGTATTTCAGCATTGAGGATTTACGATCTTGGCTGGCTGAGATATTTTGATTCTAGGACGTTTTTCCACCATGCTGGTTGATTGTCCATAAGTCTCCATATCAGCTTCCCACCGAATGCTAAATTCATAATAGATGGGGACCTGATGCCCAGACCACCATTCTCAGGGCTTTGTATAACCTGTTTCCAGTTTACTAAATTGAATTTTTTCTTTTCATTCTTTCCTCCTTGCCAGAGAAAGTATCGGAGGATGCTATCCATTTTTTGATGGAACGAAGCTGGCGCATGGGCAAGAGAGAACTGGTATAAAGGGAGGGAGGAGAGCCCTGATTTTAGGAGAACCTGTTGCCCAGCTGGATTGAGCCATGAAGTTCCCCATCTCTGAAGTTTCCTTTTCATTTTATCCAGCATTAAGTCCCAGACTCCAGTCTTTGCTTTCCCTGAGGTTACCAGCATTCCCAGATAACTGAAGCTGTCCCAATCTAACTTGCAGGGGACACCAAAAGTATTAGCAATGTTATGGATCGTTTGGGCAGAGACATTCCAACCATAAATGTAGCTCTTAAGGTAGTTTATTTTACCTCCAGAGTATCTCATGAACTTGTCAAGCAGGGACTTAAATCTTCTTGCAATAATGGTGGACGCCCCCCCTAGCAATAGGGTGTCGTCAGCAAATTTGGAATGGTTTATATTTTTGATGCCATCTTCGAACTTGATACCCGTAATGAGGCCTGATTGCCTCTTTTGATCGAGGGCACTGCTAAAAGATTCTGCCATAAGGATGAATAGATAAGGGGATAAGGGGCAACCTTGCCTTAATCCTCTTGAGGATTGGAAGGAAGGACCAGGTCTTCCATTAATGAGGGGGGCGATCCAAGGCCCGAAAATGCAGCATCTGATGACATTAATAAAGAGTGATGAGAAGCCCATCCTTTGGAGAACTCCAAATAAAAAAGAATGCCTTACCCAATCAAAGGCGTTGGCTAGATCTAGTTTTAATATGAAGCCTTTCTCATTCCTTGCTTGACTTGAGTGTATGGCCTCTTGGACTAAAAGAATAGAGTCTGAAATTTGTCTGTTTGCTATAAAGCCTCCTTGGTTATCTGAGATCAACATCGGTAGAAGAGGTTTTAGCCGAGAGGCTATGATTTTAGTGAAGATTTTATATGATGAGTTGCATAAGGATATGGGCCTGAAGCGAGAAAAGTTGGATGGCCGATTCTCCTTCGGAATAAGAGCCAAGTGGGTAACATTTGTGTATCCACCTATTTTGCCTTTTTTTTTAATCCACTTGATGTATTTTATGAGATCTTTCTTTATCAGCTCCCAGTAAGCCCTATAAAAGCTGATTGGAAACCCATCCTGACCAGGAGACTTGTTGGGTGAAGGGTCTAGATTGCTTCAGCGATTTCTTCCTCTTTTATTTCAGCTGTCAACTTTTTGTTTAGATCATCTCTGATTTTAGGATGCAAATGCTGCAGAAGGTCATCATAAGTTTCTTCCTCTGGCACCTCAGTTAACAGGTCCTTGAAATTCTCTGTAGCAGCTTCTTTAATATCTATTTGTTCCACATGATTTGTCCCTGCGCTGTCCGAGATGGCAGTGATGGTGTTTTGGGCTTGTCTAGCGGCAGCTTGCTTATGGAAGAAAGAAGTATTCTTGTCCCCGCTTTCCAACCATACTTTTCTTGATTTGGTGCGCCATTTTTCCTCCTCTTGCCTTTTAATTTTGCTCAGTTTATTGTACAGCTCTTCTTCTTGGAGTTTTTTACTGTGGCTGTAATCATTTTGTTCGATTGTGCACTGGAATTCAGCGATTTGTATTTTTAGCTCACGCTTTTCCTGTTCTGGCTCTTTGTAACAGGATTTGGCCCATTGCCTTAGTGCTATCTGCACATTCTTCAGTTTGCTTTCCCAAATGTAGCTTGGGGAGCCCTCAATATGCTGCCTCCAAGTAAGTTGAATGATATTTCGAGCAGCTTGTTGTTCGCTCCATAGCTGGTTAAACTTAAAGGGAAGCGGGCCAAGGTTGCAGTGGATGTTTAACTCAAGGGTAATTGGATAGTGGTCTGAGGCAGCGAAAGGCAAAATGGCGGAATTGAAAGATGAGAAAGTTGACAAAAGAGAAATATTCACCATGAATCTATCCAACCTCTCCATGATATTGTGACTGCCCAGTCTTCGATTGTTCCATGTGAACTTGCGGTTTTTTGGAGTTATGCCTATCAGGTCACCAATGTGCATTACATTTTCCATTTGATTCCTTAATGGGTCTGGCAGAAATTTTCCCCCTCACTTTTCATTTGCATGAAGGATTAAGTTAAATTCACCGCCTACAATGGTATTGTTGTTGTCTCCTTCTAGGATGTGGTTGCTAAGAGTTTCCCAGCAATTTCCTTTATCCCTATAATGATTGGGAACATAAACGTTGAAGATGACAATCTGCTGTTGGCTGTTATTATTTTTTAGGACTGTTTTTATCCAGTGCTGTTCGACCATCTCAGATTCACATTGCCAGTCATTCTGGTTCCAGATTGTAGTGATTCCTCCCGAAGCGCCTCTTGCTTCGCATATGCTTCCTCTGTAATTTTTGTAATTTCCAATGATTTTGCTGATTTCTGTTTCTCTTTGTTTTGTTTCCTGAAGTAATATAATGGATGGTTTCTCCTGCACTATAAGATCTGTTAGAGCATTGATTTTTGAGGGGTGCCCAAGTCCCCTGCTGTTCCATGAGAGTATTTTGATCATTTCAAACCTACGTTTCGAGAAGGTGCTCTGCCTCCTTTGTCTTTGCTAGCTACTTCTTGATCTTTAGTGGCCTGAATGAAGGATTCTATTGGATGCTGCAGACCAAGAGCGATGTCCTTCTGAGCGTTTTCATCCCTGTGTTGCTTTGTAGACTTTCTACCTGGCTTCTTTTGTCCATCGAAGGAGGTGCCCTGGTCCTTGGAATTGCTATGGGTAACTCTAGGAGGAAGAGAATCAGATAAGAGATGGGCACTCATATGAGGGGAGGAGGACTGTTCTGGAAGGGAGGAGGGATGGGCAGAGGGATTCGAGGAGATAGGGATCGAGGGGGATGGATCATCTTCTGGGAGGGATAGAATATGGAAAGAGTTGGTGGATGAAGGGGGATGAGGGGGATTTTCAGGGTCGGGAGAATGAGATAGATGAGGAGGAGGAGGCAGAGGAGACGGGATATGGGCAGAGAGTTTAAGAGAAGGGGGATCAAAATCATTGGGCAAAGAGATGCTAGGGGCAGTTTTTTTTTTACCACTTCCCATTGCTGATCTTGAGTATTATTATCCACATTAATTATCTTAGTGCAGCGATTGGCAAAATGATCGTACTCGTGACATACCTTACGTTTGAAGGGGATCTGTTCATAGTCGAGTTGTTGGATGTGTGACCATTCATCGACTTTGATCTTGATAGCTTCTGGAAGTCCTTTGCCCAAATTGACCTCGACGCAGATACGAGCGCAGGCTTGCATGTTGTCTCTTGGTTCGCTTCTGACAATGTATTTGCCGACTGCATTACTAATGGCTCTTACAGAGTCATCTCCCCAGCAGTGTAATGGGAGATGAGGGAGACGAACCCAGACAGGAACTGCATTAGGAATGTCAAGTTCTGGATCAAAATCTGGTGTCCACTTGTTTAGGTACAGACCTCTGGAATCCATAAAGTAAGGTCCGTTGCGAAAGATCAGATCCTTGTCATTCTTTTTCTCGAAATGAAAGGTAAAGAAACCTTTCCCACATAATCTGATGGCAATTTTTCCTTGAGTTTTGTCCGACCAATTTCTTTCCACCCACCTCTGGACAGTTTTAGGTGAGGGCCATAGGCCAGTGAATTGGCTGATCAAACCTCTTTCAGCCAGAGCTAAGGCAGCCAATCTGGGCACAGTAGGAGGCAGAGAAACCTCCTGAAGTCCTTCTAATTTTTTTACAAATTTGGAGATAGATGGGCGGTTTCGTTGAGGCGGCAGAGAGCTAACAAGGGCAGAGAAGGCCTGTTGCTGAGCCTGAAGCAGGGCAGACTCCTCCGGCGAAGACTCCGGAGAAGCCATCAAGGGCGCTGACCAGAAGGCCGAGGGCGGCAGGCGGCGCGCGTTAGGTCATCCGATGCTCAGAGCGCAGATCCAATGTGCTTGAATATTCCTTATCTCTTCAAGCAAAAAGTTATATAGTTTTTATGGTATCAAAAAAGCGTCATATAATTTTTATTGATGTCCTAATTAGAACAACATTATGGCTTTGTGAACTTTCAACATTATTATTAGATATAACCTCTATGTCAAGTGAAATCCTTTTAGTTAAATGAAAAAAAAAACTTAAACTCAATAGTGGAAACATAAGCTACCAGTGACCATAGAAATCACCTTATAATATTTTACTACCTATTAACTGATCTATTAGAATCTAATTTAATTTCCCGCTACTTTAAAATCTAAAACCGATCTATTAAAATCCAATTTAATTTCCCGCCACTATTCTTTCTTCCCAACTTGGCTGAGAGTTCAGTGCACTCTCTCTCTGCTCATAATCTCTAGGATTTCACTGTAGATACACCTCTATAATATTCAATCCTTCTCTGCCCTATGGGTTCGATGATATTTTAATACGAATTTACTAGATCACATCTGGGTTTGCTCTTTTTCTAGCTTAATTGAGATATTTTTCCCCTAATTGGGGGGTTTTTGCTGCAATGTGGAGCATAAAACACACCGTCTGCATGTGGAGATAAAATGACAACCTTCAAGGATCCGAGAAGAGAGTGTGTATGGATACATTCGAAAGGTATTTTTCTGATATCATTTCTATGATTTTTATTGTTAAAACTTCAAAGGGGTTAAACTTGTATACCAAATTATTGAGAAGAAGGTCAAGTTAGTATTGAAAAGAGTTTATAAATTCAATCATATTCATTTCATGATTAGCAAGACTAGGCACTCCTGTGGAATTGTGATCTTAAATTTTTGAATGAGCATTTTGGGAAATTTAATGGTGATGTGGATTGATCAAGTGTTTGGAGTTGAAGATGCAAATTTAATGAGTGTATTTGGTGTTATTAGTTTGGGGCAATTTAAGTGTTAATATTTCTTTCTAATGCAAACTAGGTCACCTAACACTAGGACCGGATTTGAGTGTTTGACATTGACATGAAAGCCCCCAAACAGGACATGAGGGATACATGTGTATATAACATTAGAAATGATTAAAATTATAGAAACAAATGTAGACAGAAAGATGTAATTTTTTTTAACATTTAGAAAATAGAACTATATCAAATATACAAGAATACAACATGGATCATATATATAGAACCATGAAGTCGGGAGTCAGAACTCTAGTTTTCAACATCATTGAAATGAATTTTACATAAATAAGATGATACTATTGATGGGAATGCCAATGGAAAATACAAAATAGGGTGGATTCATAGAGGAATCTCATGAGTGATGAGTCACATGCTATATCTTGTTCTTTTGCATCTTATAATCAAAATCATCAAGATCACCACCATTGTTGTTCTGCTCTCCTTCAATGTCATTTATATCCATTCCAAGATTGGCATCTTCTTGTTGATTTTCCACAACACTTAAGAATCTGGTCTATGTCTAAAATCATGATCATAAACACACTCAAATGCCTCAACACTTCTACTTTGCACAACAGAATAACAACCATCAGTGAATCAACTAGTGCACATGACAATTTTTAACTTTTTAAACCCACTACTTGTTATCTTACAAACTATAATACAAAAATCTTAGCGCTCTCGTACCAGGGATCATGGCCCTTATGTACAAACCTGATACAAGGACACAACTAGGGATTGGTGTCAACAACTATGACCATCAATCTGCCATGAACAAGATACACTTGACCTACTTGTTGATGTGGCGCACTACAACCATTTTAGTCCATGTACCTTGAACACATCTGGTGGGTTCTCTTGCATTCCAATCCACTGATGACTACAACTGTATATTCAACTATCCAACCTGCCACTATCAATGATCACAACTCCTTTTGTGTCATTGAGCTTTGGCTCACTGATCTGCCCACTAGTAGCCCTCTTGCTTCATTAAGTCTGCTCATCGAGTCTTCTGAAACTACCCTCTTATCAACCATATGGCTCCTGTCATTAGCTGAACTAGGGATCCCATCAAATTGCCTCCTAACAGTCCATTGGTTCCTTTCATGAACACTTCACTTGAGGTCTTCAAGCTACCCACTAGCTGCTCTTTCGTCCCTCAAAGATACCAACACGTAGGGCTTGAAAACCTACCCTCTTATCACTGCAATGACATTTGCATTTGCTGATATAGGGCACAAAATTAATCGACTTTCTTGACTGCTATCAGTCCTTAGGGCTTCCAAAACTGCCCACTTACAGTCCTCTTTTGACTGATCTAGGGCATCCATGACACTGTTGTTCATTACCCATGAACATACCTCCAAAATTCTTCACTAATCTGCCTTCTCTAGCCTTCCTTCCTCCATGCCAATAACTTCCCTCACTTCTATCCACTCACTTATACTTTTGTGCACAAGGTAGAGTACTCACAACCATCTTTAGTTTTTGTTGACACCTAGAAACCCCTGTACAAATACACTCAGGTCTACGGCCTTCATTACAGGGATAACCCAACTGTGTCATCACCATCTTAGGGTCATGACCCTCCCATCCATTGGCAGATATTGAGCGATAAATTTAGACTCCCAGATAGATCAAAATAGTGGTAGTGTATGATTAGGAGGAAGCCCTAGTAAGGGCTCAAACTGTTGTCCTAAATACTTTAGGAACAACCCTTACCAATTTCACCAAACCTATATTCCTTCTTGAAAGCGTTCTATTAGGCCTCTAAACAACTTTGGATTTGAGCACATTATACTATGAAGATTTTGACCCTCTTCTATTGCTTTTGTTACAACTACAGAGAAGCCCTAAATTTTGCCTCCAACCATACCTCTTCAACCAGGCGTAATCCTCCTTTTCTGCCACCAAACCTCTGCATTGGTCCTCCAATGTACGTCACCTTGTTCCAACTTGGTGACACGCCTTTTAGCCTTCCAAAATAGCCAACCTTTGGGACTCGACCTATCTCTCAAGAACCAAATATTTTGTACCCTATGACACTATGGTACTCTGCCCAAACTTGGCCAACCCACCTCCTTGTACTCGAACTAGAACTTAAGACACAAAGACAAATCACTCACCTTCTTTGTGCTCCTCATCCAACTCATTTACTTGAGGAATTCAACCTCCCAAGCATTGTTTTCACTTGAGAAGAGATTCCATGTTTGTTGATCAAATGAGTCTCACAACTTCCCTTCTTATAGTATTCTCATGAGGATAGATGTTGCCCCCAAAAGTGTCTTTTCAAGCCTAGGCCGACTTGAAGTTTCTATAAAAACCCGTACTAACTCAAAGAAAATTAATTTCTTCATTTGATTAAGACCTTTCATCATAGCCTTAGGTCACCCTTGCTCCTTTAAGGGTTATCCACTTGCAACAATGAATAAATAATATTTTTTCCTCTTGATTTTGCACCGAGTCCCACACCTTAGGTGCAAAACCCCATTGCTTGGGTTCTTTGTCCAGCTTTTGTGGTCAAACCTCTCACAAATCCAACACCTAGGGTTGTGGAGTCCCTCCCAAGCCACACAAATCAACACTCCCTCTTAGCAAGGGAGGTACTTCCATTGCACGGAAGTAACCATCATTGTCACCGACGAAACTAGCCCATCTGGAATCCATCACTGCAACATACCCTGTAAAATGGACCACACTATCTCGTTAGTGTCTCTGCCTCATCTCATATGAACTTGAAGATCTCAAACTTCCATAGGGTTTCTCCCTCTGAAGCTAGGCTCTCTCTGATTCTCCATGATCTCCACTAGCTGACACTGCTTCCACTACACACACTCTGATCCATTGGCCATTCAAGCTAGCTCTCATACCATGTTGATTTTACACGGCACTGAAGAATTTGGTCTATGTCTAAAATCATGATCATAAATACATTGAAATGTCTCAACACTTCTACTTTTCATAACGAAATAACAACCATCGGTGAATCAATTAGTGCACATGACAATTTTAAACTTTTTAAATTCAATACTTGTTTTATTACAGACTATAATACAACAGTCTTAGGGCTTCCGTACTAGGGATCATGGCCCATACATACATCCCTGATACAAGGACACGCTAGGGCTTGGTGTCAACTACTATGACCACCAATCTACCCTTAACAAGATACACTTGACCTACTTGTTAATGTATCACCCCACAACCCTTTTAGTCCACATACCTTGAACACATATGGCGGGTCCTCTTGCCTCCCAATCTCCTGATCACTACAACTGCATCTTCAGCTGTCAAACCTGCCACTATGAATTATCATATCTTCTTTTGTGTCACTAAAATTTGGCTCACTAATTTTCCCACTAGCAGCCCTCTTGCTCCATTAAGAAGTCTACTCATTAGCTCTTCTGGAACTAGGGATCCCATCAATCTGCCTCCTAAAAGTCCATTGGTTCCTTTCATGAACACTTACTTGAGCTCTTCCAGATGCCCACTCACTGCTCTTTCATCCTTCATAGATTCTAACACTTAGCACTTGACAACCTACCCTCTTATCACTGTAATGTGATTTGCATTTGCTAGTCTAGGGCGCAACATTAATCAACTCTTTTGATTGCTATTTTGGCTTCTCCAAATATCAATCCTTAGGGATTCCAAAACTACCCACTTATAGTCCTTTCTTGTCTAATCTAGGGAATCCATGACTCTATTGTTCATTACCCATGAACAAACCCCCAAAATTCTGCACTAATCTGCATTCTCTAGCCTTCCTTCCTCCATGCCAACAACTGCCCTCACTTTTTTCCACTCACTCATACTTCTGTGCACAAGGTAGAGTACTCACAACCCTCTTTAGGTTCTGTTGACAACTAGAAACCCTTGTACAATAATAATTTAAGGGCACACCAGTAACAACATGGGGGATGCATGGGCACAACAATAACATTAAGGAGCTACACTAACAATAACAATAAGGGGGATATGCTAGTATTATAGGGACATAACATGGAAATAACAATAACGCTTGGAGTATTTATGGATGCTTCTGTATAAAATTCTCATCCTCCCATGTGGAATCTTCAACGGGTAAGTTCTTCCACTTAATGGTTAGGTATATCACGATCCAAACAATTTTCCTTGTTACTACTCAAACAAGCCATGTCAAGAGAAATAAATGGGAAACAATTGGGGTATGCCCACAATCCATATGGTTCCATATGTTTACACTAACAATAACAATAAGGGGGATACACTAGTATTATAGGGAAATAACATGCCCTTCTCCTTCAAAAAAGTATTATCCTCTATGCTTGAGTAGTTTTGGATACTTCTATATAAAATTCTCATCTTCCCATGTGGAATATTCGATGGGTGAGTTCTTCCAATTAACGGTTAGGTATATCACGATCCACACAATTTTCCTCATTACTGCTCAAACAAGCCATGTTAGGAGAAATAAATGGGAAACAATTGGGGTATGCCCACAATCCACATGGATCCATATGTTTATCAAGAAAGTTCACTTTAACATATTGATGTCACTTTTAGAGATGGTGTACCAATTACCCTTTATGGAATAGAGATTAAAAATTTAACCACCCACGGGTTTTTTATTATTTTATCTCAATGGGAAAGGAGCAAAATTTCACGCATGAAAAATAGTTTGTAGGTCTCTCCGCCGTGAAGGAAACATGTGTGAATGAAAAATAGAAGGAGAAAACACAAGTGCAAGTGATATATGGTTGCTTCTAACGGTGCAAAGGCCAAGAGTAGAGGTGATATATGCATTGTTTTCACCTACAACATCTCCTCCATCCACTCTAATCGACTTTCCTTTGTACCTTCTCATAAAATTACTAGTTTTAATCATTTAAAATATTAGAAAACACTTAGTGATTTGAAACGCGTCAGCTCAAAAATATGTAATGTGATTTACCGAAAGAGTTATCTTGAAAAATCGCTATTTCTGTTTCTTCTGTTTCCTCCTTGATCTGGGGTTTCCGCTGGATTTCCTCCTATCCTTCGCCCCCTTTGCCCCTTTGTCGCTCTTCCTTTTTGGTGTCTTTCCTTAGTGGTCGTTTAGTATAATCTCTTCGTTTATATAGATATATATCGCGAACAATTTTATATTCCCCTTTTTGTGTTTTCGATTATTATCATCAGTATTATCTGTCTTATTAATTTTAGATTGATGCATTCCATATATATAGATCTAATTTGATTTAACTTAGTAGTATGGTTTTTTTTTTTTTTGTGAATTTTTCATTGATGGGGACCTTTACCATCTGGGTTATTTAATTATTTAATGTATTCATAAGCTTAGTATTACTAGCGTAGTTAGTTATTATTTAGGCTTGATTTTAATTCATTGTTTAGTTATTTTTATCATTATCTTATTATTACTACTATTATTCAGTCATTTATTCATCTTTATTTTTAATTGTATTTTTATTTTTGATTTATT
>APFE030514447.1:45862-57987 GCA_000404065.3 Pinus taeda
CGCCTCGCGCCACCCCAATGGCCCGCCCCCAGGGTGAAAACGACCGAACCAAACGCCGGAAGGGCCGGCTCTCCCTCACTGGAGCTTCCCACCTCCGTGAATTGCCCAGCTTGGAGGAGTTGAGCTCTCGCTCTCCTGTGACAGTAACAACAACAGCAATGATGATGTTCATTTGCTGCTGGAGAGCGCGACGCTGAGCCTCTCCTAGAACCTCTGCCAGAGCCTCTGCGGCAGGGTTGCCGTTCCCGAAGTCGAGCCATGAGCCCTTTCCCGGATTCTTCAGAATTTTGCACTGTGTTTCGCTCGCAGTCACCCTTCTGAACTCGCCACCACTTCCTCCCAAATATGGAAGCTTCAGAAAGCTCAGTGCCCAGGTGAGAGCCACAAAGAACCAGATACGAGCCACGGAGAACCAGATGGGCAGGTCGAAGCCTGCTTGCTCTCTTCTGCACCTGCACAATTTCAGAGAGCCCCAGCAGCTGGAGCTCGTCCCGCTCAACCTCACGATGGCTCATCGACTGTCGACCTGCTCCATGAATACCCTCTGCAAATTCTCGGTGTGTGAGCTCCATAACTGCACGGCGCAGGTGAGCCATCAACTCAGGCCGCTTCCTTAAGGAAGCCTTCCTCCTCGCCCGATTGACGGCCTGAAGCATTAATGGCCACTGCGCCATCACGTGGCAGCGCGTGCTTGCCATATGGCTCGCTCGTAGCATGCCGGAGGTCACCCACATCCGAGGAAGTAGTTTCAACGAGGATCAAGCTTTGACACTCCTGGAGCTTCTGCCTGTTGGAGATGATACCGATATCTCCCGATAGAAGCGGATGAACATACTCTGTGCCAATGTTGGCGAGGAGATCCGCTACTTTATTGCCCTCCCTTTTAGTCCGAGAGAAGGAGATGGCGCTGAAATTGCTAAGCTGCTTGGCTAGAGCGTTTAACCTGGCTTCTAGTCTCCAGCTGGGCGCTATTTTTCTTGTGTTGGAGCCGTTCTGCAGTCGAGTGGCCAGATTGATAAGAATTTGAGTATCTCCTTCGACAATGATGGGTTGTAGATTGAGGTACCTTCACTGCAGAAGTCCTTGCCATAGACCTTCCAGCTCAGCTGAATTGTTGGTGTCCCATCCAATATTTCCCAAGAAAAGTCGTATGGGTTTACCTTTAGAGTCCCTGATTATACCTCCATATCCAGCTTCTCCTGGATTTCCTTTGGATGCCCCATCAAAATTTAGCTTGAAGGTGCCTGTGGGAGGGGCTTGCCATTGGCAATCTTCCCTGTTCTGAGCAATAGTGGTTTGATTATTGAGAGAGTCTAAGGGGAGCTGTAGCTGCCAGTTTTCCAGGATGTTGCATTCATTATCCATAGTGGGGAGGTCATCCTTAGTCCAAGCTTGAAGGGCCATTGTTTCCTGAATATTCTGCTGAATTTTCCTCCAGATTTCTTCTGAGTTGGAATGCTTGCTTTTGAAGATGCGCTGGTTGCGCTCCTTCCAAATGTTCCAGAGGACAATCCCCGGTATAATGCACCAAAGATGATTAAGGATCTTATAGTTGTAGGGTTGCGATGGCCAAAGTCTTAGGGCATTGACAATGTCATCCTCTCCCCTGCAGTTCTTTTGGCATCTGAAACTGGTTCTGTCCCATAATTGATTTGCGAGGGGGCAGCCTGCCAGAAGATGCTGAAGAGTTTCCTCATTTTGCGCACAGTTTGGGCATAGTGAGGGCCCATGGAAGTTCCTCTTCTTGAGTTTGTCCCATGTGAGGATTTTTTTGTGACTAACGAGCCAGAGGAAGTAGGCTATTTTTGGCCATGATCCTAGCTTCCATATTTTGCTCCAGACAGGGTCCGGGGGAGAGGAGAAGCTGCATGACAAATTGTAGGCTTCTGAAGTAGTGTAGGACCCTTTGGGCTGATGTCCCCATCTAAGAATGTCCTCTTCATGATCCTGCCTGATCCGTCTTTTTTGGAGTTCAGAATTGAGTTGATCTTTCTGATGGTCGGCGGCTTGGGGAAGGATTTGGTTACTATTTCTCCATATCCTGAAATTATGCTCCATTTCTGGGGCCCAAAAGTGATGAACTGTTTCATGTTGCTAGATTTGCCCTGCAGGGATTAGCTCGGGGTGAAGGATGTCCTGGAGTTTGGGAAGCTGATTCCAGGCGTCAGTCCAGAATCTTGCCGTGCGTCCATTCCTGATTTCCCAGAAGCTGTGCTTCTGAATCAGTTGGTAATGTTGTTTTGCCGCATTCCAAATAGCAGATCCATTTTCGGAAGGGATGAGGCGGATGAGTTCCTCTTGCGGTCGGTTTCCAGCATACTTGGCTGTCCATATTTGCCCCCAGGGTTTTTCTGGGCAAGTGATCCATTGCCACCAAATTTTTGCATTCATGATGGAATTGCTTTTTTCCGGATCTCTTAGCCCTATTCCTCCCTTTTCCTTGGGCATGCAGACATTGGACCATTTTACTAAAGCCCATTTCCTGTTGGTGGCAGCGCTATTCCAAAGAAAGTTGCGCTGAAGGTTTCTTATGCTTTTTAGGACCCATTTGGGCGCAGCCAAAATAGAGAATAAATAAAGAGGCATGGCTTGCAAAACCGATTTGATGAGTACTGTTCTACTAGCCAAGTTGAGCGATCTGAGGGTCCAGAGGTTGAGACGACTTTCAAATTTCTCAAGCAGTGATCTCCAGGCAGGGTTTTTTAGCTTAGAGTCTGTGAGAGGGGCTCCCAAGTACTTGGTTGGAAGAGATGCAGCAGTGAAACCCAGGATGTTGGAGACAACAATTTTGACAGAGGGCGGAGTGTGGAAGAAGAAGATTTGAGATTTAGACCCATTGACCTGCATGCCAGAGGCTTCGGAGAAATCAGATAGAAGGGATTTTAGACGGCGCGCTTCTTGGGTAGAGGGATAGCCAAAAAGCATCGTGTCATCCACAAACTGATGGTGGGAAGTTGGAGGGGAGTTGTGCACAGAAATCCCTTTGATCTGATGCGAGTGGAGAGCTTGCTTGATGTGCCGCCCCAATCCTTCTGCCATGAGGACAAAGAGAAAGGGAGATAAGGGGTCCCCCTGCCTGATCCCACGGGAAGGATTGAAGGACTGGGAGGGGAAACCATTGACCAAAATGGAAAAGTGGGTGGAGGTTATCAAGTTCATGATCCATCGAACCCAGGGCGGGCAGAAACCAAAAGCTTTTAGCATGTCATGAATGTAATTCCAGCTAAGCTTATCAAAAGCCTTGGAGAGATCAAGTTTGAGAAGCATACCTGATTGTTTGGATTGCTGAAGGGAGTGAATGATTTCATGGGAGAGCAGGATGCCATCCATGATGTGCCTGCCTTCAACGTATCCTGATTGCTCCGGAGAGATTAGTCCAGGAAGGAGAGGCTTCAGACGATTTGCTATGACTTTTGAGATGACTTTGTAGATGACGTTGCAGAGCGCAATAGGCCTGAATTTATCAGGGGTGATGGAGTCCACTTCTTTGGGGATGAGGGCTAGGAAAGTGGCGTTGAGAGAGGGTAGGAGCCAACGCATTGCCCTTGATTCTTCCACCAACAGCCAAACCTCCTCTTTTATCATATCCCAAAACGCATGAAAAACGGTGGTGGTGAATCCATCAGGTCCTGGAGCTTTGCCCTCCTTAAGCTGCTTCATAGCTTCATCAACTTCTTGAGGAAGAATCGATCGCATTAGGAGTTCGTTTTGTTCCTCCGTAATGATTTTTGGGATGTTGTTCGTGATTTTCCGGATAGCCTGTCTGCGATCCCCTCCGTCTTCCTTGTGAATCTGCTTGAAATGGTTGAGAAGTTCCTTCTCTATCTCCTCATGAGCTTCCACTTTTGCCCCTGAATGATTTTGGATGAAGGGGATATTGTTGTGTATCCTCCTCTGAATTGTGGTTCTGTGAAAAAATTTAGTGTTGCGCTCTCCTTCCTTTAGCCATCTGACTCGGGATTTTTGTCTCCAGTATATCTCCTCCTGCTTTCTTCTGTTCTCCAATTGGCTGAGAATGGAGCTTTCCTGCTGCAATGTGGTTTCCGAGTGTCCTTCCGTGATGATTCTGTGGTGGAGGGTCTTGAGGTCCTGAGTGAGCTTTTGCTGCTCTTTGAAGATGTCGCCAAAAGTGTCCCTGTTCCACCGCTTCAAATGATCTTTCAGGAATCGTAACTTCTGCTGGAATTGATACATCTTGGATCCATGAGGGGGAATGAACGAAGTCCACAGAGCTTTTACGTACTCCTTGAAGTTGGGATGAGTGAGCCAAAAACTCTCAAATCTAAAGGGCCTTTTGATTGTGCTGCCAGGTCTTTGCCATTGCAAAGCGATTGGCCAGTGGTCGGAACCAGGGTGAGCCAGAATGACTGAGGAGATGTCCCCTCCTAGGTGTACTGCATTGTCCGAGAGAAGAAATCGATCTAATTTTGAGGCAATTTGGTGCCTGCCGGCCCTCCGATTGCTCCAAGTAAAGGTGCCATTGCAAAATGGCATGTCTATGAGGGAGGAGGCTTGAATGAAGTCCTTGAAGTGGCAGTCTTCTTGCTCCAATTTGTGCCTTCCTCCCAGCTTTTCCTCTGTTTTGGTTATCATGTTGAAGTCCCCTACCACTATCGAGAGGGGGAATCTTCTGCTGTTGTTGAGCGCGGCTATTGTATCTAGGAGTCCTATTTTACTTCCGGCATCTTGAGGGAAGTAGACATTAGAAACATTACCATGAATATTGGAGCCCGGAATATGGAAGGTTGCCTGTATGAGATGGTGCGCTGCATGAAGGTCAGACAGAGTAATGACCTGCGGATTCCAAGTGATTGCCAATCCTCCTGAGGCTCCGGAAGCATCAACTGCTACCGAATTACAGCCAGGCCAAGCCTTCGCGAGAATGCTACCTAGCGTTGTGCTGTTACACTTGGTTTCTTGGAGAAAGCACATGTGGGGCTTTTCCTTTTTGATCATATGTTTCAACATTCTGAGTTTCCTAGGGCTGTTGAGCCCTCTTATGTTCCATGAGACTAGCTTCATTATTAACCGTTGAGGGAGGGCTTGTAGTACTTCGTTAGCTGAGCATATCTGCCTGAGTCCACCAGGATTTTCCATATTTCTATAGTTCTTTGTAGATCAGTTTTTCTGCCTCTCTTTTTCGAATTTTTGGGAAGAAGATTTCCATCCCATTGGCTGCCTGCCTGTATCCCTAGTTGGCTTTGATAGTAGGCTCTAGATATGACCATTTCCAACTTGTTGAGTTGGAGTTCTGGTATGGCGTCATATGCTTTATTTTTGCATGCAGCTTCTAGCTCTAGGATATCTAATCCCTGCATATCAATGCTTTCCGGCTCTTCCTCCATGTTTTGCACTTGATCCGTTCCTTCAATGATGTTTTCTGAGATCTGGGGACGCTTCTCTTCCCATCAACCTCCATGTTGATAATCACTGGCTCATCCTGTCGATGCCGGCTGAGAATGGTGGTGGGGATGATCATGGAGGGAGATTTGGGCGGAGGGTGCTGCAAAGGGGCTTGAGTCGAAGAGGATGGGTGATCTGAGAGGGCATCTTCAGAGGGGGTTTGAGTCTCGGAGTCTTGACCTAGAGCATTGAATCTGTTCTTGGTTACTGGACCATGAGGCTTAGAGGGCTGGGGTTTGGGTCCGTTTGAGGGTTTTCTATGAGATATTTTCCTGCTGGTTACTTTGGTGAAGCCATCTTGAGCATGGGTGTCAGAGGAGGCATGGGTGTTGAGAGGGACGTTTTGAGGACAATCTCTGAAGAGATGACCCAGGATGTGGCATTTACGGCAGCGAAAGGGAACATGCTCATAATCGAGAGGTTGGATCCATTCCTCATCTCGATGAGCAAGAGTTACTGATTCGGGAAGGGCTTCATTGAGTCTAAGAAAGACACAAATTCTGGCATAAGAGATGTACTTACGATTCCTAGTTTCGTCTGAAGCTCTGATGTACTCTCCCATTCCATATCCAATCTTTTTGAGGGCCTCTTCTTCCCAATATTCATCCTGGAGGGAGTAAAGCCGTATCCACACAGGCGCCCAAGATAGATCTTCCTTGTCTGGATTGAATCTAGGGATCCAATCCCTAAGATAGAGCCCGGCTGAGTTGAAAAAGTATGGTCCTCCTCCTAGAATCCTGAGCTTGTACTCCAGGCAGTAGAAGATTGCTGTGAAGAATCCTTTCGGTCCCAACTGGAGCATGACATCCCCTTTTGGCTTCCACTTCGCCGCGATCCATCCGTAAAGGGCTCTTTCAGTGGGCCAGAACCCAATGAACTTCCCTATTAGGGCGTGGTCTCGCATGAACTCGATTCTTCCATCTATCTTGTCTCCAGGTAACTCGATTCGAGGTCTTTCTTTGGCTACTGGTCTGCATGTTGATGAAGTGACTTTCTGACTTTCTTCAGGTTTTTCGTTTTCTTTTTGGGGGTTATTTTCTTGTTCACTGCGATCTTCGTTAATATTGCTAGTGACCTGGGGCGAATTCCTTCCGTTCAGAATCCCCCTGTTCACTGACCCGAAAAGGACGCCTTGCAGCTGATTTTGCGCTGACGGGGAGGGCTCCGACACCCCCCCCTGCGGTTGAGCCATTGTGCGGCTCAGAAGCGCTACCGAACTGTTCTGCTGCCGCGATCCTCTGTCCTCTGTGCGATTTCTGTCCTAGACTCTGTCGGCGCCGTTGAAGGTTTGAACAGTCTAAACGGAACCCTAGCAGAGCCTGTAGAACAGTGAACCCCATTTAACAACCCATTATTATTATCTATATAAATAAATTATTTTTCGATGCTTGGATAAATTATTCTTCGATGCTTGGACTTAATTTTACTTTTTTCCATAATATATTATAAAAATAATAATAATATAAAATTTAAGTTTGACCTAGGTCCTAGTGTCCATAGTAGTCATTACTTAGCCGTTGGAGTCTCTGCTCTGTCTATTTAACATGCTAGGCCGGATGTGTTTCTTCAACTTGTCCTGACGATGAACCACACTAGTTGGTTCGAAACGCGTCGACAATGATATTCTTGATGTGATTTACGTCGAAGCTCTTCTTATAACTATGATGGATCACAGAAGCCTCAATTCTACAAAAACATAAGTATTATCACAAAAATTTTGAAATTAAATCTCATTGGGATTTTTTTTTTATATTCCATTAGGAGGGAAAGACATCTCTTTATCTTTTCTTTTTAATGAACTATCTCACTTTTTGAAACCTTCACATCTTTGCTCTAATTCATAATTCATGGAGGTCGACATTTTTCCCTCCTATTACCCACTTTCAAACCCTTTGTTTATGTAGGTATAGTTATGCTCTACCCCACTTTTATAAGGTAAACTCCAAGTCATGCATTTCTTTTTATCAAAATTGAGCGACTGAAAATCGTCTCTCTATATTCACCATACTCAACCAGTCTAGCGTTCGATGGTAGAGGAGCCTAGTAGCATAGGTGTGCCTTCTTTGTGTCCTAAATAGAAAAGATGAGAAAATATGATGCATAAATTGGGGTTATGAACACCCACAACGGTAGGTAAGAAGAAGGAATCTTATCCCTCTCCTGCAAGTCCTTGGATTCCTACAATCATAGGTTCAATTGGCCAGACTAGGTTGTTGAAGTCAGTGCACTGTGATGAGAAGGGAACATTTAGAATGAACCCGAGGCCTCACTACTCTTTAGCTAGTCAAAGGGCCCATCAATGTCATTTCTGTTTGTGGCCAAGGGCGCATTTATTAGGAGGTCAAGTTCATTTGTATTGGAGGTAGAAACTGTTCAAAATTACTAGAATTATCTCGAGGACAAATTCAATTACTGGAA
Organism: Pinus taeda; assembly: GCA_000404065.3. Taxonomy (NCBI): domain Eukaryota; kingdom Viridiplantae; phylum Streptophyta; class Pinopsida; order Pinales; family Pinaceae; genus Pinus; species Pinus taeda. Next base: position 53,684 of record APFE030514447.1, read on the forward strand.
AGCCAAGCCTATCAAGTATTGTGACCATATTTCTGAAGAGGCTGAATCTATCTAGAGGTGGATTTATTATCAGAGGGGTCGAATTATTCAGTCAGGGCAAGATCATTGTTTTCTAAGGCCATCTCCTTAAGCAAAGAGTAGCAAAAGTTGTTGAAGGTTCTAGTGTTTTGGAAGACCAAGATCAACTTCTTCTAAAGGCCAAGTTGTTTCATTGTCACCAGATCTATAAGCTAGGTTCAACAATGCACTATAAATCTTCAGATCAAGCTAATATGAATCATCGTTTTGTCCCTTTTATATCTATGTTTCATGTGTTCATTACTTTGTCTTCCCAGCATTTGACGAAATGTTTGTCTTTGAAATGTTTGAAGAAATGCATTAAAGAGAGATTTAAATTTTGTGAATTAAAACCAACATATTTTAGCTTGGGAACATTACATGATAGTATCTCCCTTTATCTTTTGGAACTGCTTCATGCACTCATCATCCCATTTAAGATATTATTCCTTCAACAAATTTGATATGGGTTTGGTAATCTCTACAAAATTTAGTATGTACCTCTTGATGAAATTTATTTTATCGAATGAAGATTGCCCTTATTTCTTGCTTCTAGGTAATGGTATTTGTTGAATTTCTTATATGATGGTTGGATATATTTTGATGCCTTCCTTTGACACTATGTTCCTAGGGATATTTTTTGCATGAAATCTGACAACTGATTTCTTTGGATTCAAGGATATCCCATACTTTCGACTTATAAAGGAAACTTATTAAAGGAAATCTATTTAAGAAGATGGACATGGGCACTCTTTTTGGACATAAATTACCTTAGGGATCCCTCCCTTGTATTGGAGAAGAGGTAACCTAATGTGAGGGAAGGTACCGCTGAGGTGACAATGGTAGTTTTTATAAGTTTCCCTCGGGGTTTCACATTTATAGTTAGGTCTTTTTATCATAAGTGAGAAATTGGGTGGTAACAGTTTGGCACTATTGCCAAGGATGCCCATTTCCTCATGTATTGAATTTTTACATTCATATATTGATGATCCTACAGTTAAAAGTTATAAAAGTCCATCCGGTGACTCCACATAAGGAGGTTGTGTTGAAGAGATATTCTACAATAACATGATCATAGGGCATTTTTCACTAGATTGCAAAAACTGGAAAGCTATTATAGAAGAAAGGTATACAAACTAGCACGCCAGTCACAAAAGTCATATAGCTCAAGTATTTAGTTTGTTGATGATATAAGTTCCTTATTTTTAATAGATATGGCCACACCATGGTTAGATGACATCTACAAACCACTAGAATTCTCTCAAATTAATGAAGTTCCACATGAAATTCTAGAAAATGTCGTTGGTAACATTCCTACATTCTAATAAAATAATGTTCTTTTTGCCTTAGATCATTTGCCAAAATTAGGAGTGTGATATTTAAAATGGGAGGAGTGAGACACTTAGATGTCACCACAAAGTTGTTTACATTTTCTCCTGTGGATGGTGTTGTGGAATGGTGGAAAGGAATTCTTGATAATTAATTCAATGCATGCCCCCCTTCAAAATGCTTTCCTTGAGAAATGGGGAGAACGAAAAGATAATAGATACTTATTGGTTGCTCTTAGTAGTTCTAAAGGAAATCAGACTTAAAATATAGAAGAGCTTAATAAGTGGTTTGACCAGATTGTGTAAAAATCACCATTCAAATATTAAAAGTCTAGAGGCAACCATACTTATATATTACCTTGATTCAATTGATGGAGAGCTTGGTTTCCAAATCAAAGATAATGATCCCCAGGACCTTAAGGAAATCTGAATTTGTTGAGTTTAGGAATAGCTGCATTATCCTCCTTTGCTAGATGACGATGACCAATGAATTAAATTACCCAGTCCATGATATCCAGGCATCCATATTCATAAGTATTTCTTTCATAAGATATTGGCTTGATGCATCATGGAGCTCAATAACATAATCAGGATGTCAAGATCAGGGTCCTCACAGTTCCATCTGCTTATCGTGATTGTCAATACATAGGATTTGATATGTTTTCTCTCTAATAAGAGCTATTAGATTCAATTAATGGAGAGCTTGGTTTCCAGATCAAAGAAAATGATCCCCATAACCTTAAGGCAATCCAAATTTATTGAGTTTAGGAATAACTACATTATCCTCCTTTTCTAGATGACGATGACCAATGAATTAAATTACCCAGATCATGATATCTAGGCATCCATATTCATAAGTCTGTCTTTCATAAGATCTTGGCTTAATGCATCAAGGAGCTCAATAACATAATCAGGATGTCAAGATCAGGGTCCTCACAGTTCCATCTTCTTATCATGCTTGTCAAGACATAGGATTTGATATGTTTTCATGCTGATAAGGGTTATTATAAGGAATATCTCCAAAAATGCCATTCCCTTTTTCTCCTAGCTGCCAAACTTCCAAGGATACTCAAGGGTACCAATATAAAGGTGCTACATAAACTTCCATTGCTCTAGCTGCTAGATAAATATGTAAATGTTTGCTTCCATACACCATCATTTCTCCTTCGATTATTGCTACAATTCACTATGTCATATACCACCATAATTGCTTTAAATGACTATTGTCGTTGCTCCTCAATTCCTCCTGCACTTCTCTGTTTAAAAACATTTTGCTGATCACTTAACTCATCAAGTTCTTGTAGACATTAAAGTCAAAGATACTCTCTTATTGATTAGTGTCATGAACACTCGAAGTGGAGCCTCTAGCGTCTCTAAACTTAAAGGCTCTAGTCTAGAATCATATATTAATCAAAAGCATCTGAAACAACTTGCCTACTATACTCTGTTATGTATGCATTAATGATAATTACACCTCAAGTGTAATGATCCTTTTTGTACTTGAAGCATCTTGCTATCAACAGTACATCACAAGGATTATGCTGGTTGATGCTTTTAGGATCCCTTCAGGTTGATGGCCTTTATCTACAAACCACTCATTAAATACCATGCCAGCAAACTCTAAAAGATCTCTGTGCTAGCGAAATAGTGTGATCTTCAGAACTTCCTTACCGCAGGTATTCTTCAGTTAGGCCCATAGGTGGACTGTCATGAAAACTTTAGGATTACTGTCATAAAAATGGTTACTATCACAATGGTGATGTGTCAAATTGATAGTCTTAAGAAATTGTTGTAGGGAAATGATGAATTTGTTCTTCCCTTACTACTATGAAAGGATGCTTGACCTGTTGTAGTAACACTACAAATATTGATGAAGTCCTGTCAACTATAATATTGCAACTATCCTTTAAGTCTCTTTACTGTAAAGTCCATATCAGGGATACATATACATTCATTGAGATAAGCCTTCAATTTTTCCTTCTACCAAAAGTGCACTATGGCTTTCTTTAGGAATTGTTTATTCAAGTTTCAAGAGAATGACTCCAACATGTCTCTTACTTTTATTTAGGCAGATAATCACGTTCCACGCTACTTCTCAATCAAAAATTCTGCAATGAAGGCCAAGCTTGGAGAATGCCTTTCAGTGGCCTGAACCTTCAAGCTCTTTTCCAAATCAGTGCCCTAAACTCTTTGCCAGACAATACAAAAGAATTGTCACAGATCCTTCACCACCCCACAAGAATGATGTCATATAGAGTCTTGCATTGAACCTACAGAAGATGAGACTTAGCTTAAGAGACCTGTAACGATCCTTCAAGACATGTAGAATATTCTCAGATCCAAACCCACAGAGATTAGACACAAACTTCGTTATTGACCTTGCAGAATAGTTGCCCATAAACAAGAGAATTATGCCGTGTCTTAGGTCTTTAGGTCTGCAAAATAAAAAATCCCTTCCATGATTCAAATCAATCCCCGAGATTTAATTAGAATACCCTTTATTACATATTCACATCCTACATGTTTAGCGAAACAGTCAAGTCTGTATTTGTCTAGTCTTTCTTTACTAGGCATTTATTTCAGTCAGCATGGCTAACATGCACACCATGTACTCAATTACATCCTGAAATTCATTGGCATTAAATCTGCACAAATAAACAAATTGAAAGACCTTGAACTTCTAATAACCACAATTTTGTAATATGGTGTACCTTCAAGGTCCACAACCACTCATTTCATTAGGACTGGCAAGTCCCATGCAATGGAAAAGCAAGCAGAAGTTGAAACTTTTATTTAATTAATCCATATAGGGCAACTGATGGAGGGTCACGAACAATGAGAGCCAAGGTATATATGCTCTCTTGTATATCTTAGCAAGGGGTCATAACTTTATAACTCTTTGTGAAGATTAATTATTGT
>APFE030514456.1:0-23402 GCA_000404065.3 Pinus taeda
TGCTGCTCCAAAACAAGCTCAAGAACTGCTCACTAACTCTCAAAGAAGACTCTCACTCAAATGCATAAGATTGCTGTGAGAGAATGAGAGCTCTTGTTTGAGTTAAATAGGTTTTGGGAGGGGGATATGGACCCCAAAGATCTATTGGCATTATTACATTACTGTTTGGAGTCCAAACCAACCCTAAAACCAATTTAAAATCCCCAAAAAACAAGTCAAAATTTTTGGTTTGCGTCCGGATTTACCCGCCCACCTACCTGCCCACCTACCCGACCGTTCTTTTGAGGACCCGGCAGTTTCGGCCGAGTAAGCAATGACTCGGCCGAGTCATTGAGTGACTCGGCCGAGTCATTGCTCACTCGGCCGGCCGAACCGGGTTGGCCACCATTTCAATGCCCAAGCCAATGACGCGGACCAACTCCGCCGGGTTGGATTTGACGCGGCCGTTTCTGAAAACATTCGCTTGGACTTCGTTACTATTGCAACTATTGCAACCCTTGGGAAAATACTTTCATGAACTGCTTGGAAAATACTTTCATGAACTGCTTGGAAAATATAGAAGAGGGCTTTTGAATCCTTCTTCATGTTGTCCCTTAACAAATCTCTTTCTCCTTGAGATAATGCATTGTATGTTGTTGCATCTGTTGGTTCTTGAAAACCATTCTCCACCAAATCCCAAATGTCTTGAGAAGAAAACATGGCCTTCATTATAATAGGTCAATAATAATAATTTTTTCCATTAAATCTAGGTATTTGAGGATTAGTCAAGCTTGTGCTTGATGTTTCCATTTCTAAGTGAAAAAAAATAAATCTACCTATTGGTAAATATGGTGAAAATAATATGCCCTCAAAACAATTTGAACTGATAGTAAAAACACTTCTTTTTACACTAACAGAGTTTAACACCATGTTAAAAAAAAGCGGTGACTTTTAAAAAAACACAGTATTCACTCACCTCAAAAACACACATTAAAACATAGTAACTGTTGTTTTCAAGCACCCACCAAAATTTTGTCCACCATTTTCTCCTCACATAGTTGCTCTCTTTCACTCTAACTTGCAAAATGAAGTTTACATACATATTTATCTCAACTTACAATTTTAAATCAATACATACATGACCTTTACATACATATTTGTCTCAACATACAATTTTAAATTAATACATATAGAGCAAATAATTAATATGTTGTTGTTGTTGAGTGTGGACAACAATTGTGCAGGTGATGGTGGAGTGTGGCAACACGGAATGAATGCTGGCCCACATCTATTTACCAAAATACATTAAATGTCTTAAATTCTTTGATGTGTTGTGGAATGGTTCCAGTACTTGTGTTCTAGGTTGAATCCTTCCATCTTCAAACAAAGAGTCAACATGCAAAAATACTTAACAAGTATGGTTTCTATTAGGGTATTTATTGCAGTGGTTGGGATTATTATTTCCAACACCTCCAATTCCAATGTTTCAGTTTTGTGGGCAATATGTGTCAATTGGGCACTCTAGAATTTCTACCCCTTCTTTTACAGTTGGGCAAAGCTCACATTCCAATCAGAGCCTCTATTTTGAAGCTTTAACCCATTTTATAAGAGGATAAAGGAAAATACAGTGCCCAACCCCTCTTGGTATATTGGGGGGCCTTATTTTGTAAAAGGGTTGAAGATGGCTCAGGCTTCTTGCTTCTTGGATTTCTTAACATTCAAATAAGAAGAGGAGGAGTCATGCCCCATAAAGTTTTCTGAGAACTTTGTTCATCAAAGATGCATCATCCTCTAGCTCCCCCATTTTGACTTAAAAAAGAAGAAGAAAAAACCCTAGCTCCCCCATTCTGACTTAAGAAAACAAAACAAAAAACCCTAGAAATAGGTTGAAAGTTTGCTACAAACTCAGATCTGCAAATAAAATGTGTCCTCCTTTGGGTCCCCCATTTTGAATAAAAAAGAAAAGAACCCTAGAAATATGTTCAAAGCTGGTTACAAACTCATATTGTAAGTAAAATATAAACACGAACTTCCTAGAAAATGGAGAATAGACCAACTATATTTGATTGTAGGAAATAACAAAATGTTTAGAAAGATTGTTTCTGAAGAAGTAGATTAAAGATCTTAGGTAAATATCTATCCTATGCACACAATTGAAGGCATTCATTTTTTATGAAATGTTAAAGAAGAGGAATCAAAAAAATATAAATTCACTACACAAGGAACAAGAGAGGAGATTGGCACTTACACTCAAAATTCCATGAAATTACGCCAGCGAAAAGAATTCCCAGCACTTTACCTTACTCATGCAGTTGTGATCATCTAGCCAGAAGAGACCATTCAATCAATGGGTTGCAGTCTTTGATAATGAAGATAAGCAAAATTATGCAAGTGCACGCCTGTGTCCTGCCTTCCATCAAAAATTATTTCAGCCATATCTAATTCTGGTCCAAGTGGCTGTAGATGAACTAGTAAAGAGTCTGTGTGCAGTAAATAAATGTCCACCTGAGTTCTTTTTTCTTAAATTATATATCAAAACATTTAAGATAATTTTATATTTTATTTATTCAAAATAAAAACGTAATTTTAATTTTTAAGATCAAACATTTATTTTGCCTTTAAAAATTGTCTTAAAAGGAACCTCAACGTAGTAGTTACAGAACGAACCACCACAGGCGATTTGTTGTACGTCGTAGAATAACTGCTGAATGGGTGGTTCCGAAGAAAGGAGGCTAATTTATTAGTCCCATTACAAGGGTCTTGATTCATTTCCTATGTCTATCTTATTTTGGTGGTGATGGATACAGGAAACTCTTCTCGCCGATCTCCACCGACGTGTTGGGGTTGAAACACTTCGACAGCGAAGAAATGGCAGAAAAATGACGAAGCCCTTCTCAACAAATTCCATGACGTTGCAATGCCATGTGTCAGCTTTCATTTGGAGGGAGGACGATGAAATGCAGTGCGACGATTGGCTGGGATGAGCCAAGCCAAACCCCCACAAAAAACACCTTTGATGGCTTTTTGCCACCCACATCTATCAGCAATACAATTCCATTGATCATGATACATCCGCCTCTCGCATCATTCTCACAGCTCTGAATAAGGCCACTTTCTCAGATGCAGTAGCGGAACTGGTCTTCCTCTCTAGGGACTTCGTTTATGAGTGGTGACCGCTTCATGTCGTAACTTCATATTATTTGCCGAAGGCGTCTATATCAACCTTGGGAAGATTCACTCGGGTTGACTTCTAGAATTTTTTTTTATAGATGGAGGGCCAGGATTTGATATTTTGAGAGCCTCCTTGAGCAAGCTATGACCCTCTTTCGTGGATGTGGTATTCTGAGAGCCTCCTTGATCAACCTATGACCCTCTTTCGTGCAGCGTCTTGTTTTTCGCCTCCCCGGGTTATATGAATTCGAATCAACACGTATTACAATATTACAATTCCTATCTAAATGTTTCATTTTAATTTTGAATTGATCACCACAATAGGTTTTAAGGTAATATTTGAGACAATTTATGGGTAAATTGTCTTAACTTGAGACAAAAAAATTAGTCTATTGTTTTAAATATTGTCTTGCCGGTGTTCCAAAAATTATTGTCTTAAAAAATTCTCAATATATAACACAAGCATTATTGTCTCTTAGGACAAATTCATCATGGTCTTAAAATATTGTCTCTATAAAGGCAATATATAATACAATCATTATTGTCTCTTAGGACACAATTTCATTTTTGTTTTTGGAAAGACAATAATTTGGATTAGAATCATATTGGCTTTATAGGGACAATATGTCTTTAATTTTAACTATTGTCTCTCTAGAGACAATAAAAAATTATATTTAAAGACAATACAATATCACTTATGTCTAGTTAGAGACAATATAAAATAAGGAATCTAGAAAAATATCTCACCATTGAAATAAATCAATATAAAGCTATATAATTAAAATAAACTACAATATCATTGATGAATTCATGTGAGTGCATAGTGGAATGGAACCACCAACCTCTTGCCTATAACTCATACAGTTGAGCTAGCACCCTTAAAGAATTATGTGAAGAGTTATGACAATACTTGAAATTGCATATATAAGTATTTGAGTTTTAAAAACATGCTCTACACATAATGGCAGAGTACATGTTGAACAATTACATGTATTGTTTATTGATATTGCTACAAATAATGATAGTAAAAGAGGTCAATCTAAAAATTGATATAAGCAGTCCCAACAAATTGTGAAAGCAATTTCAAGTTCTAAAAGCAAGTTCAAAAAAGAAACATTTTCTGGAATTCATGAGGAAGTACAATGTGAAAATTTATGTTTCCACCTTTATCCAAGCCTTAAAATTGACTCACTCGAAGCCATACTTCTTGGTACAAAAGAAAATCTCTGTAGGAAAGTAAAGAGGGGCCTCTAGTATTGAAAAATTAGAAAGCATCTATTGTTAGCTATTATGAATAGAATGTACCCTAGAGTAATATCATTTGTATATTTTATAATAAAAAAATGTGCAATGAAGCAAGAATAGAAAAAAAAGCAAGTGCATAATATATAAAGTAATGAGAGTGCATCAAAACAAAATGTACCAACATTTATGGGATTGGATATTTGCACTTAGTAGAAACAAAATCCTTAATGAAAGGAGAAGAGAAAAAAAGGTTTAGTGTAATCTTATACAAATGATTGGAAAGAACAAAACAAAATGTACTATCATTTTGCAGAATTAACATGTATTATTCATTATGATACTTCTACCTAAACAAGCAAACTAACTAGCTCCTATCAAGGGAAAGATAATGAAATTCCCATAAATGAAAATTATAAACACACCTTAAACTTCTCTAAAACATTAAACTTACTATATACCTCAATTGCTTTAGAGCCCATGTCTTCAAACCTTCTATTAGGCATTGAGGATCATCCTTGCCTACCAATATAAGTTGTCACAACTTGAGTATTTCTTCAGAAGGTAAACCTTTGACACGCTCCATAACCACTTCCATCACGGTGAGAAGGCATGCAAATAGTAATCTTGCATCAACATAATAAAGCGAATGAACATACCATTGAGGATCAAGAGCAAACGAGGTGAAATGGATGGAACTGAAAATGGAGCATCAAAATTATCTTCACTATTCTATCCCAAATCTGATTCATAGAGTTTTTAGGTAGCATCAACACACTTGGAAAAATGCACAGTGGTTTCATAAGCAACTAGACCAAGAATATCAAGAAAGCATGCCTAGACTATTTTCCTAGAATGTATAGAAAGATAACTTAAGCCTTAGACATACAACTTGCACCACTTAAGCTTCAATGGAAGACTTGCCAAATTTACTTCTCGCCTCCACAACCAAAGGAAAAAAATAGAAAAATAATTGAGCCCAATATTAAATCAAATCCAAAGGAAATGAATCCAATCTCACCTTCAAATACATCCTTTATACTTGTGACTTGGACATGCCATTTATTTTTGTAAATGGCCCATCTCAAACCCTACACATCTTTTCCTCACAATTATTAAACAGACCTATATGCCTTAAATAAACACTGAGCAATAAAAAATGAACTCTTAAGTGGGCGTTTATTTAGGAAAAAATAAAAATTTCATCTCTTTAAATTCTATGTAAAGCATGCGCAACCATTACATGAACCTTGATAATTGGAACTGCTACAACATATAATGGGTTATCAGAAGCAACAAACCATGATGCATTCCTTCGAATCATGCCAAGTTCAAAAGTGAGAATAACTAAATACAGAAAAGCAATTGTTCACATTCAAGAAAATGACAATAATTTGACATTCATCCTATGTACCTCAAAATATTTCAAATGTACAATTAATATAAATCATTAAAAAGATGTAAAATCTAGCCATCTTATGTATTTTGTATTTCTAATACACATGACTCCAACCAAGAGCTTAGGCATCATTATCAACGTAAAAACATCCAACATAAAGAAACCAAAAAGAACACATTGCATGATCCCTAAGTTAGAATGGGTTAATGCCCTCCCTTGCAGAAAGGTAGCCCATCAACTTTATCAAGTCCCATACCTACACGCCATATACTATAAATGGTGAACCTAAACATGAAAGACAATGCATACAAAGATTTAAAACTCAAAGAACTCATAGTACATAGAAATAATTATGGAGATCATTAAGAAAATACAATTTTCTCCTCCAAATATGACAAAAAAATGAAATTGAAGTATCTAATATCAAAATGGAAAAAGGAAAATATGTGCTTGTGAACAACAGAAAACAAAAGACAGACAAAGTGAGAGTCCATGGATTAATCTTCCCTACAACGAACACTGACAAAGAATAATAAGATAAAAAATTACAACCTTGATACAAGAGAAAGATACATGCCTCAAAGCATTGAAGAAGATATAATATTGCATTTAATAGGAGCTACCTTGAGGTAGCAATAAAGACAATTTATGAGAAACGACTGGTGATGTATATGTGAGAATGAGACAAGGATGCAATCATCACAAGGGAAAGAATAACGAGAAAATTCATTTTGGGTGGTTGAGATAATCTAATTCTAGGAGATGTCATGTGAGAATATGCCAAAGAGAGAGCCAACAAAATATAAAGGAGGAGCAAGAGAAGGAATATATCATCTCCCTTGATTCTTGAAGAACTAAGAAAGTAAGGTTTCATGAGAGTGTCAAGTGGAATGAGTGTTCGAGATGAGTGGTTCTATAAATACATGTAAGGAAGGCACAAAGCTAATTCACGTGAAAGGAGATTTGGAAGTTCAAAACCCCAAGGAATATACATCTTGTCAGAACATTTTCATGGTTGCATTTCTCATGAAGCAAAAGGTTCACCAATTTCTTCCAAGTTGGGGTGTCTTCTTGGAAGATAAGGAAACATATAAAGAAAAAAAACTGTAGGATCTTGCAGACAAAAAGGCTAAAGGATCTTGAGCTACCAGTGTTTTCTGAGAGGCAAATTCTAAAAATGAGAACTTGATCAAGGAGGTCATTAACATAGTGGAAGGTAAATTTGAAACATGTTTGAAAGAGAGCATTAAAATCCTATTTACATTGAGGAAAAGGGCATTGATGACTCTACAAATATCCATCAATAGCACCATTAAAGAATTATGTGGAGAGTTATGGCAGTGCTTGAAATTGCATATATAAGTATTGAGTTTTAAAAAATGCTCCACACATAATGGTAGAGTACATGTTGAACGGTGCATTACATGTATTGTTTATTGAGATTGCTACAATAATGATAGTAAAAGAGGTCAATATAAAAATTAATATAAGTAGTCCCGGAAAATTCTGAAAGCAAATTCAAATTCTAAAATCAAGTTCAAAACAAAAACATTTTGTGGAAGTCATGAGGAACTACAATGAGAAAATTTATTTTTCCACCTTTATCCAAGCCTTAAAATTGACTCACAAATAATATTCTATATAAATTGGTAAGCCCAAAGCCATACTTCTTGGTATAAAAGAAAAACTCTGTAGGAGTGTAAAGAAGGGCATCTCGTCCTGAAAAACCGCGAAGCATCTATTTTTAGCTATTACGCACAGAATGCACCCTAAAGTAATATTATTTGTATTTTTGATACTTAAAAAAATGTGCAATGAATAAAGAATAGAAAAAGAAAGCATGTGCATCATATATAAAGTGACTCGAGAGCGCATCAAAACAAAATGTATCAACATTTGCGGGATTGGATATCTGCACTTGGTAGAAACAAAATCCTTAATGAAAGGAGAAGAGAAAAAAAAGGTATAGTGTAATCATATACAAATAATTGGAAAGCACATCAAAACAAAACGTACTATCATTTTGCAGAATTAACATGTATTATTCATCAATTGACTTCTACTTAAACAAGAAAACTAACCAGGCTCCTATCAAGGGAAACATTATGAAATTCCCACAAATGAAAATTATAAACACACCTTGAACTTCTCTAAAGAATTAACCTTATTGTGTACCTCAATAGCTCTTGAGCACAATATAGGCTATCACAACTTGAGTATATCTTGATAAGGTAAACCTTTGACACACGCCATACCCGCTTCCACCACAGTGAGAAGGCATGCAAATAATAATCTTGCATAAACATAATAAATCCAATGAACATAACATTGAGGACCAAGAATAGATGAGGTGCAATGGATGGAACTTAAAATGGAGCATCAAAACTATCTGCACTATTCTGTCTCAAACCTGATTCATACAGTTTTTAGGTAGCATAAGCATTTGAAAAAATGCACAATGGTTTCATAAGAAACTAGACCAAGGACACCAAGAAAGCATGTCTAGACTATTTTCCTAGAATGAATACAAAGATAAATTAAACCTTAGACATACAACTTGCACCACTTGAACTTCAATGGAAGACTTGCCAAATTTACTTCCAGCCTCTGCAACCAAAGGAAAAAATAGAAAAATAATTGAGCAAAATATTAAATCAAATGTAATTACAAAGGTGCTATAATATTTGTTAATCTTTTAAGTTTTAAAAGGTGATCTCAGTTATATTAACCTGAAGCACACCTTGTAAGAAAATTTCATATGTATGGATTCATCTTCTATGTCTACTTGGATGGAAAAGAAAGGGGTTGCTACATTGTACTTCTCAATGACTTCTGGGTAATTTTCCAATAGGGGTGTCTAATTAAGTAAGAAATTCCACCATTTCCATCATAAATGCTACGGTTTTACCTTCATCTAATTCAAAATAAAAGGAAATTTGTAATCACACTCAAGATGCATTATGTGTGGACTTGGAGAAAGTGTCCCTATCACTTGACATTCCTACTAAAAAAATCAAATTTTAGTTTTGTGGCTTAGTTGGAAAATAAGGAGCCCATAATAATTACTGTGAGAGATCCTTGCATACTAATATTTCCTATTCATGGTATACAATCAATGTTTGGAAGAAATATTGATCACACCTAAACTTATCTAATAACTTCCAGTTCTAAAAAACATATATAGTTTCATGGGCCACCTCTTGATGTTTTTCTACTTGGTCATATATAATGGTAACAATAGTTAAGAACACTAATAATGAATTCACACTTGTATATATATATAATAAGAAGAGTTATTTCAAAGCAATGTTGAATATCAACAGAACAATTATATAATAGGTATGATGAAAAATACACTTATCTTCCTCATGCTTTGACCTATAAGTCAAAACTACAGAAAAATATTGACACCATAAGCATGCATAATAGATGTAATATTTTAAAAAATCCAAAGATGTAAAATCAATATAATCAAGCAAGTCACGAGTCATAAACTCATTAATTTGACAGTTTCCCTACCTTGGATGATAAAGAAATACTTTTGGGCGCCCTCTAGTAATTTGCAGATCCTGTATTGATTTCCATAGGGCAGAGTAAAGAAATATCTACTGGAGAAGGTGTTTTTTTCCAAATGTCTTATTCCTCGTTTGTTCGCTTTTTCTCTCACCCATGCAGAGGTTTTTGCAGGCTCGGAACATAGTGGCCCTTATTTCCTATATTGTCGTTGGGACATGTGTATTCCTTATATCGGTTACCTGGGTGGTAGTAGACAAGCTAGGATTTCGCCTACTAGGGATAGCCTTAATAGTGAGTTTGACTTGGTGGGTTCTAGTATATATTCTATATAGCCCAAATTGCAGGCAACATGGACGGGCTTCACCTTGAAGGCCTTCATAGGACTCTGGTCATACTTTAAGTTAACTCTAGCATGAGCTGTTATGCTAATGTATGCCTTAATACGCTTTGCAGGATACACAAATTATATTAATTATGTTTGGATGTTTACATAATAGGTTAACCTATTTTGACAAGTTTTGTTTTTTTGTACACCTCATTCTGTAATTTGCAAATATGGTGCATTGAAGTATTGGTGCTTGTATCGACTTTGCTGCCAAATGTAGAGGATGCTCTAGATTCCATTTTTGTTTGGTATGAGACTTTCCCATTTAAAGATAACTAATTTAAATCCAAATATAAGCTCCATGGTTATGCATTGTCCCAACCTAGTTAGACAGATATGCGAGTTAATAGATCTCTAACGTACTAGGTTTTGAACATATATGCAACATGAATTATTACAACTGGGAGTTGATGGGAATGTTGGCTCTCAGTATAGCTGTAAGGTATATATTTATGATCTATAGTCATATATTGTTTTATTGGGGCATATTTATGGCTATTGTAGATTCTGGGAATATCTCAAAGTTTGACCATCTAGAGAGGGTCAAACAATTGATCCCTCCTAACCTTGGGATTCTCGGATATTGGGGAAATCTGCAATCCACATAAGTTCAACAGTTTTATTGCAATGTTGAACTTGATTTATCCTTCGAAAACATTATATAGCATGGTATACTTTTCTTTCCCATTTTACTGTATCTAAAAATTTCTTTTCTTTATTGTTGTATTTATATTGTTTGCAGTATAAGAGTGGGTAATTAGCTTGGAGCTAGGAGACCTAAGACTGCAATATTTTCGGTTATAGTTGTGGTGGTCACTTGCTTCATAATAAGTGTCATACTTTCCACTGGGATTTGGATACTAAAGAAAGAACTCGCCATGGAATTCACAAGCAGCACTATGGTTATATGCTCAATCTATGCATTGATACCTCTGCTTACAATATCTATTCTCTTTGAATGGCACCGAACCCATTCCCTTAGGTTGGTATTTTCATATCAACAATTTATTTGTAGTAGAAAGTTATAAAGTTGGTAGTTGGTGTTTTCTATATTTAGGCTTATATTTTCACCCTATAACATGCAACCCTGTGCAACTCATGTTATTGAAGAGCATGAGAATGTACAGTTACAAGTAACAAGCAATGAGAAGTTTATGTTCAAAAACGGTTCTTTATATTCCTGGTCTAAGTAGAAAATTGCTTTTTGTTAGCCAAATTATAGAGAAAGTCCGCACTTAGAGGTTGTGTTCACAATGGGCAGATACTTGGTGAAGAAAAGGGGCAAAAATATCATATCTTTGGGGGTGGAACAACATTCATGGTATAGGCTCAAAGATTTGGCAATGAAGAATCCATAGGGGTTGGTAGATTCACATGAAATGGTGAACAATAGAGATACTTATGTTGGCTCACTTTGGCAATGGTTAGCATTTGCGTTTTCAACATTTTTCTCTTCTAAGTATGTTAGAGATGGTTGTTAGTCTACCTACTATCCAGGGTAGGTTGGAGATGTTAAGCATGTTTGGACAGGGAGCAGAACAAGGGGATTCTTGACACAAGCCAAGATAAGAAAGCAAGTAGAGTGTTGGAGTTTTGCGCATGGAGAGATTTGGGGGATTTTTGTCACTTGAATTGATCCCAAATCAGTGTAAAGGGGGTCAAATGATCATTTAGAGAAGGTACCTTTGCTAACAGCACAATCCCTCTCTCCAAATTTAGTACATGCTAGCTCTAAAGGAGTTTCCTAAAAAAATCATATGTTTGAACTCATATTTAAGAGTGACGAGTGGCAAACCTAATGGGAAACGGAAGAAGATAAAAATATCAGAAATTCATCAAAGTAATCAAATACTTAAATTTTCTAAATAAAACCTGAAACACTGAGATAATAAGACACAGAGCCGCGATTAAAATCTCAACAATAAATAAGTAAATAAATCCAATAAATCTGATTTTAATATAATCAAATATGTAGTCATATATAGTTCTAAAATAATTGAGCTAAGAACTGTTCCAAGGAAACAAAGGGGGCTTGAAGGTTTCAAGCATTGTCGTAACTTAAAACCTCATTGACTTACACAACTATAGATAAGAAAAATTGAATATGGAAAAAGATGGAAGAACTGTGAAGGGCACTGATAACTTGAACTACCATTCTTTTGTCCTCAAACAAAGCAAGAAACATATAGGTCCCACGTAAACCTAGCCTTGATGATCATATCCTCAATCAAGTAGAAATCCCTACCTTGAATAGGAGGTTTAACCCCTGTCTACTCATGCATAACCCCCCTTGATAAAAGTGTGCCTTGGTTAGGCTCAAATGAAGCAACCTAATCATGGTCGTAATACCTTTGTCAGAGATCCAAAACAACACAAGCTTTGATTTTTTTCATGGATATATAGTGCAATATCTCCATGAAAAAATTAATCACAATACCCTCAAGCAAAGTGCTTGAATATGCTCAGAATAGGTTCCAAGACATAAAAATAGGATAGTGTAATTTTATTCATATCTAGCAAATGACAACAAAAGAATGTCAATAGCACTATTGAGTGCTAGTGTTGATTTTTTGTGGGAGCACGGAATATGGCTCCTAAGAAAAAAAGCAAAATCCCAAAAGTACAAAAAAAATAAAAACTAAATTATTGCTCTCATACGACAAACCAAAGACAAGCTTTAATCTAAGATGAACTGAGCACAGATAAAGGAAAATCGAATAAAAGAAGTGGACCTAGAATCGAGAATATAAATAAAGCAAGAATATTAAGATCCACTAGCACTTGCCCCCTAACATCTTAGGTTGAATATAGGAAATTCCCAACATCATACTCTGCAAAAAATGAGCTAGAAGGTAATCTGTACTGTGCACTATGTTGCTACCTAGACAAGCACTACCACCACTAAGGCCTAGATGGCATCATCTAATTGCTGCAATGGGATCCATAACGATAATAACACTAGGGTTTCTAGAAATTAGGAATATCTCGTAAGCCTGTACTAATCTAGAATCAAGAGCAATGTTGCTAACATTCTGTCTCTCGGGTCCCCTAGCAGATAGGAGCACGAGAGAGAAGTGATCATTTGAGTGTACAATGGTCTAGGGGGGTGAATAGAAAATTCAGGACCATACTCTCATAGCTCCTTGCAAATATAAATATATGTAGCATTGGTTTGAACCCCAATAGAAACTAGAAAGGGTTCATGACTCCCTAAACAGAGGGTGGAACCATCCTTAGATCTCATAATAAAAGGGGTAATGAAAAATGAAATGTTCCTCAATCTCAATCTTAGTCATAGCATGCCAAGGCTATGACCTAAAGAACGCACAGGAAGAATATAATTTATCTACCCTAGAAAAGGTTAAGCAAGTCCTGATCATTTTTTTTTTTGGTTGTGCGCCTAGATATCTGGCCATCGAGCCTGCGAACAAATCTTGAAGAGAAGTAGGAAAAGCAAAATCATAATTCCAAGGATCCAGCAGCTCCTTCCAAATAGAGATTGTAAATTTGCATTCGATCATGAGGTGGAGGGCAGTTTCTGAGTTCGCCTTGCATCCCGAAGGCCCATTGAAGCCTCTTTTCTGGAGTCTATCCTCAATGAGAATTTTTTTGTGATAGAGAATCCAACAGAAATGATCTATTTTAGGAATTGAGGGGAAATCCATTTGCCTACCCAAGGGACAGGATTGGGAGGCACGTGGGGACATTCAAGACACATAGAATAACCCTGCAAGACTGTATATCCAGCCCGGTTTTTTCCCCAACCTCTAACATCTTGTGTGCACGCGTGGATAGGGGTCAGCCCGTGTAGGAGAATTATGAGTGATGCCATCTAAGGTTGCAAGGCGACGGGCACAAAGAGGCTTTTCCAACCCACCTAGGTATCCTCCATCCACAACGATATGTCCCACAAGGTGTGGACATTTGATGCAACTAGCGAGTTCTTTAACTCTGTAATATCTCCCAATTCTTCCAGTGAAGGTCGATACAGGATTCTATCACTCCACAACTTAATTCGTTTGCCATTTCCAGGGATCCAGTAAGAGTATTTTTTTATCATCGGACCACTTATATTAATGAACATGGTGAAGGGAGTTCTGAGTTGGCTTTTAGGCTAATCTAAACATCTGAGCCTCATTCCTCTGAAGTATTTTCTCCACAATGCAATTTGTGCCCAATTTGGATTAGGAGCAATGATTTTCCAAATTAATTTGGCTCCCATAGCTAGATTTTGAGCTCTGAGATCTTTAAAATTCAATCCCCCTTCAAAAATTGGATTAGTGACTATTTCCCAAATGATTAGGCAAAATCTCTTATCATTTTGTTTGCCTCCTTTCCAAAAGAATTGTCTGATTAATTCCTCCATCTTTTTTATGATTCCTACAGGTGCCAGGAGGACAGAGAACTTGAAAATCGGAAGACTGCTGAGAACGGCCTTGATGAGCACTGCTTTGCCGGCGACGTTGAGCGAAGAGGATCCCCATGCTTGAATCTTTGCTTTGAATTTGTCTAGCTGAGGTGACGATTCTTTGCTTGATTCCCTCTTGTTGAAGATTGGCAGACCAAGATATTTGAATGAGGACCAAGTAGTGGAGGCTGCAAATCCAAGGCATCTGGCTATGGAGTTTGCAGTCGAAGCAGGGATGTTCCAATAGTAAATCTAACATTTACCCTTGTTTAACATGTTGCCTGAGATCTTACAGTAGCCGTCCAGAACTGCTTCGAATTTAATAGCTGAATGCGGTGAAGAAGCTCCCAGCAGTAGGGTATCATCGGCAAAGAGGCCATGATTGATGCATTTCACCCCTCTTGCAATGCAGAGTCCAACAATGTATTGTTCTTGTTGCTTTCTATTCAGATAGAAACTAAGAACATAATCCTCAATGACGAATAGGAGGGGTGAAAGAGGGCACCCCTGCCTCAGCCCTCTAGAGGCTTTGAAGAATTTAGCGGCCCTTCCATTCACTAGAGGGGCAATCCAAGGCTCTGATATGCAAGCTTTTATCCGCTTTATGAGGCTTTGCCCGAACCCCAATTTACACATTACATCAAACAAAAACCTATGTCTAACATGATCAAAGGCATTAGCTAGATCTAATTTAATAACCATACCCTTTTCCTTTCGGTGTTGGCTGGAATGGATTGCCTATTGCACCAGCACGAAGTTATCCACTAACTGCCTATCCGGAATGATTTTAGGGAGAAATCTTTTCAACATGTTTGCTATCACTTTGGTGATCACTTTGTACCCAATATTACATTATGAAATTGGGTGAAATCTATTGAAAGAGTTTGCAACTTTTTCCTTGGGGATGAGGGTGAGAAATGCCAAATTTGTTCAGCCCCCAATCTTCTGATAGTCCTAGTATTTCTGAATCATTTTGAGGAATTCCTTCTCAACTATCTACCAATAGGTTTGTAAAAATCTCGGTGTGAAACCGTCCGGTCATGGGGCTTTATCGGGATCCATGGCGAAGAGAGCCTCTTTGGTTTCCTTGTGCGTGATTTTTCTTTCTAGGACCTGATTCATCTTGGGGGTGATGAGGCTAGGGACAGTGTCCAATAGGCTGTCATTTTGCTCAGCTCCTATTTCTTCCCTTTACAGCTTCTCGAAATGATCTGAAGCTACCTTTTTTATGCTTGCAAAGTCCTGGAGAACGTTGTTTTCTTCTTTTATTTCAGAGATGGAGTTCTGTCCTTTTCTAGCTTGAGCTTGTTTATGAAAGAAAGAGGAGTTTCTGTCACCGGATTTGAGCCAAAGACTTCTACACTTGAGCCTCCATTACTCCTCTTCTGCTAGGCATGCCTTATGGAAATTTTGTTGAAGCTTGGCCTCCTTTTCCAATTCCTCTTTAGTGATTTCAGCCGTTTCAAGATGGAGATGATGGTTTTCTAGTTCGATTTGAGATTTTTTCCTTTCTGCGGCTGGGTTGGGCAGGGTCTTAGCCCAATTTTTTATCATGACTTTAACTCTTCTGAGTTTTTCCTCCCACACAAAGAAGGCAGATCCCTTGACTGGGTCTTTCCAGTAGTCTCTAACCTTGTCCATAAAGTCTGCCTCTTTGATCCAGAGAGAGCTGAACCTGAATGGAATAGGTCCCAGGTCCTTGGGGGTCAATAGTTCCAAGCTAATGGGTTTGTGATCTGATATCTGCTGTGAAGGATGTGTGATCTAGCTTCTAATCCTAGAAGCAGGAAGGAACTTTGCACCAAAAATCTGTCCAGTCTTGCAGCTATGTGTTCCATGCCAACCCTCTAATTTGACCACGTGTACTTTCCATTAGTGGGCTTAATGTCTATCAGATCCCAATCCTGCATGAGATCTTCCACTGATTCTCTTGCTGGATCTCTGACAATACTACCTCCTCTTTTTTCTGACGACTGGAGGGTGAGGTTGAGGTCTCCGGCTATGATAATGTTTTCCAAACTTTCCAGATCTGCCAAGTTTTTTATAGAGTCCCAGCATAGTTTCTTTTCACCTGCATTGTTAGGAGCATATACATTGACCAGATTAATAGTTTCCTTAGATTCTAAGTGCTGCAATTTTAACAAAATCCAATGAGTGTTCAGGGACTCAGACATTAGAGAGAACTTATTTGGATTCCAAAGCGACCCAAGACCTCCTGATGCTCCACGGGCAGAGGTTGCATGCACTTCGTCTTTTTTCCAAAACTTTATGCTTGCTTGGAGGAAGGGTGAGTCCTCCAGTTTAGTCTCCTGGATGAGAAGAATTTCCAGGGCTTCTAGTCTTACTAGACTATTCATTGCTTCTTCTTTGGCTTTGGAGCCCATTCCCCTACAATTCCAGGAGACTATCTTCATCGTTTACTTTTGCTGTGATGAGCTCCTTTGGAGCTCTGGATTTGGATCCTCTTCATCTTCAGGGTTTTTGCTAGGAGTTTCTCTAGCATTGGCTTGCTGCCCTTAAGCTTGTCTTTGTATGTTTCTTGATCTCTTTTTTCCTTTGTTGACATTCGACCTCTTATAGATCTTCTGGGGGTAGACTGCGAGTCCCTTATTTCCCCTTCTTCCTCTAATTCCTCGGACTCTTGGGTTTCCTCCTCCGCTTCTGATGTCTTCCCTTTGGATCTCTCTGGTATGCTTTTAGATTTAGGTGGAGAGACTTCTTTCGGAATTTCTGTCTCCTGCGTATTCATGATTTGAGATCCAAGGATCTCAAATTTGTTCCCTTGGCTTTCCATGGAAGGATGCTGAGCAGGGCCCGTTTAGGGGGCTCTAGCATTAACATTTTCATTCTTCCTAAAAGAAGTTTTGGGTCTTTTTTCCTGATTCCATCATTCTTCCTTCCCTTTTTCCTCTACCCCTTTGGACGGACAATCTCTAGCGAAGTGCCCCTAGACTTGAAACTTCTGGCATTTGAATGGTAGTTGTTCATAGTGCAACTTCTGAACATGCGTCCAAGGACCTACACTTATTTTGATGGCTTCTGGAAATCCGACCTCCAGATCTACCTCCACACAAATTCTGGCACAGTCATACTGATCCTTTCTATTGGCCTTGTCTATGAATTTCCCAACAGTGTTTCCGATATGCTTCAGAGAGTCCCAGTTCCAACAGTGAACCGGGAGATTAGGGAGCCTTACCCATACCAAGGCCGTAGAAGGCACATCCACTCACGGATTGAAGTGTCGCATCCATTTGTTCAAATATAGCCCTTGAGGACCCATGAAGTAGGGGCCATTTCTGAAAATGAGATCCTTGTCCTCTTTTTCTGAGAATTCAAATAGGAAGTATCCTCTTCCGAGGAAATAAGATGTTACCTTGTTCTTGATCAGCGGAGCCCAGTTTGTAGCAACCCAGTTCTCTGTTGATTTCAGGGAGGGCCAGAGACCTGTAAACTGACCTATGAGTGCACGATCTGCGAAAGATAATGCTACTTGGATTGGGCCTTCAGGAGGAAGGGCGATCTTAGGGATATCTTCTAGTCTTTTCACGAACTTGGAAGCTTCCACAACTTTCTTCTTGGGCAGAGCGACCAACAAGGATCTGAAGGCCTCAACGGCGGAAGGCAGAGAAGGGGAGGAAGACCCCTGGGGAGGAGCCGGCTCCTGCATGGAGAGCCAGCAGATCAAACCCTCGCCGACCGCAGTCAGTAGATTGAGCCCTCGGTGGAACCGCCCACAACCAGTAGTTGAGCCCTCTGCAGAGCCGCCCGCAGGGAACGGAGAATGCAGAGAGCAGGCGCATGCACAACCTTCAAATTGCGCGGGGTGCGGATCTCGCAGGAAGAAGAGCCGAGTGAGCGCGCACAACATCTACAATTTGAAATAAAGCTATTTACAACTATAAGTTGACAACCCTGCATGAAGTCAAACATATTGCACTATGATGCATGGATATGTAGTATTCAATACTTGGAAGTCACAAATAGAATGAATTAAAAATTTCACACAGTAGAACAACCACTCCAAAAGTGTCTACCAAATTTGAACTAAATGACCATTTACCTAATAGACGGATCTGTCAACTAGATGTTAATCAAATGATCATTTATCTACAATTTTTTTTTTTGAAAACAATGGATTTAGGGACTCCTAAAGGTTAATTTTAGTTTTAAAATTTATTAATAATTAAAAAAACTCTTTTTTACCACACCTTGAACCTTTTAAAACCAAATGTTAGTCAAATAAACAAAAAAAATTATATATAATCACAGGCTTTATTGCTCAACAAAACTTCTATCTACTTTACCTCAAATCCCAGCATCTTAGACTTCTAGGTGTCAAGAGATGATAGACATATGTCTAGTGTGATGTCGTATCTATCAATGTATTGGTTGACCTCCATGCTCAGTATTGAGTACACTTCTTCACAAGTCGAAGAAATAGTGCCTCGGTAATACTCATCCACATAGTGAGTGCAGTTGCAACCGTTTTTCATAATATTATATGTGAAGTTAGAAATAAGGCCATGTGACCACAAGAACTCTTCCCTTGCGTTAAAATATGTGAACAAATCAAGCAGTGGGTTGCCAATCTGTAACCCAACAAAAAGTTATTAAATCAAATCATATCTTGATTTCATGCATGAGAAGAATAAAAGACAAAGACAATTTTCTTTTGTAGACTTACTATAAACCAACTGGTAGGGATTCTACGTATATAATTTTTTATGAATTAATGAAATGGACCATTCTCTCATAGCGCCCCAACGCCGAATCAAGAACAACCACACCTTGTAATTTTCGAGAGCCAATGATAAGTAGAATAAAAGATGTTAATAAACTCTGCGAAACCTATTACAGGTTAAAATAAAATTTATGAAAAGAGTCAGCGGCTTACGTACTATTCTCTTAAAGGATTTCTCTACCGACTACATATATACTATGGAAATACATGAGCTATCTAAAATTACATGTTCCTTCTTTGTTCAATGTACATGTACCTCTTGAACATTGAACATGACTTTTAAATATGTATTAATAATCAAAATTTAAAACATTGAGACCAAAGGAGAGATTTAGTGGATGGATATTGAATTCTCAGGATTAAAACTTGAGGACTTGAGTGCCTTAGAAAGCCACATATATTTGTAGCACCATATGTAGTTTTTTTCTTGACTTATAGCTTATCTGTTCAGTTGGAAGTTTTTATATGTACTTTCAAGACCAGCAATGCTTTCGGTTTGACAAAATACAGAGTCATATTTTAATCATCACTTAGCCCTAAACAAATTAAATCTCTTTCATCCATATTTTTTCAGGTTGTCTATACGATTAAACAACATGAAAATGCCAAAAACTGTAGAAGTTGCTAGTTCAACTAACCTCCATTGAGCCATACAACCAAAGGCTTCAAATTTGAGTCTGTCTCAGCTTCTACAAAGTAATAGAATAGAGCTCGACCACTCTTTTCATCCACTGTGACAGACTAGCATATTGCTTGAAGGTAATAGCTGGCTCTCTGGGTAGCCTATCTACAATATCACTTTCTAGAGCCGATAAGATTTTTGAGACTAAGAAGACCAAAATGGATAGCCATTGAAGACCATGCATCTTGAAGACACGTTGTGATGCTCTCCAAATCCAAAATTTGTATTCGAAGGAACACAGCACTAGTTAGCATTGATTATAAACTTTCAAAATGTGTATAGAACCATGTCTGTAACTAAGAAGCTTGACCTTCTTCTGGCTTCGTTGCAAGATTCAACACACAAAATTTGATATTAAAACCAGTTGGCTCTCCAAGTTTCTTGGCAAGTAACGAGTTACCACTCCATTAATAAAAGCTGAAAATTGAGGCAAGGGATGACACAAATAATTTTAACAACCTTTCTTTTCTTAATCACAGATTAGGAGGCAATGTTTAACATGCCCCATATTTCCAGGTGTTGTGCTTTGAATTTAATACATACTGGTGATTTACATAAGTTACTGAGTACATGAAATAAATCCAAGGATGGCCATATAGAAAAACTAATCCCAAGGAAGACACTTTGTATCAATATAGGCGTTCACATGTTTGAATTGGAGTGTTTTCACTATGGATCGATTTGATTCTGGATATGCCAAGCTCTGCCTAAATTTGTCAATTAGATGTTAAGTGCATGGTCATTTACCTAAAATAATTGTTGAAAATAGTGCATTTATAGACTCATAAAGTTGGTTTTAATTCAAAAACCTGTGTCAATAAGTGAAGAACCCTCACCTAGCCTCCCCTTTACAGCTCCATTAAAATAGAAATTGAAAACACTTAATTTTTTTACAAATATAAATTATTAGCCTTTTATGAAGTCAAAATGTTCTTGAGTAATGTACTGACATGGTAGGCTTTCCATATCCATAATTCATAAATATTTACAATTATAAGTTAACAACCCTGCATGAAGTCAAAAATTTTGCACTATGATGCATGGATATGTAGTATTCAATACTTGGAAGTCACAAATAGGATGAATTAAAAATTTCACACTATAGATCAACCACTCCTCAAAAGTGTCTACTAGATTTGAACTAAATGACTATTTGATTTGAACTAAATGACCATTTATCTAATAGACAGATCTGTCAACCACATGTTAATCAAATGATCATTTATCTATAAAAAAGTTGTTGAAAATAGTGGCTTTAGGGATTCCTAAAGGTTAATTTTAGTTTTAAAATTTATTAATAATTAAAAAAAGTCGATTTACCTTCCCCTTTAACCTGTAAACCAAATGTTAGTCAAATAAACAAAAAATATATATATAATTATAGGCTTTATTGCTTAACAAAACTTTACCTACTTTACCTCAACTCCTAGCATCTTAAACTTCTGGGTGTCAAGAGATGATAGACAGATGTCTAGTGCGATGTCGTATCTATCAATGTATTGGTTGACCTCCATCCTCACTATTGAGTACACTTCTTCACAGGTCGAAGAAAAAGTTCCTCGGTAAGACTCATCCACATAGCGAGTGTAGTTGCAACTGTTTGTAATAATATTAGATGTGGAGTCAAGAAATAAGACCATGTGACCACAGGAACTCTACCCTTGTGTTAAAATATGTGAAGAAATCAAGCAGTGGGTTGCCAATCTGTAATCCAGCAAAAAAAAATTAAATCATATCATATCTTGACT
This sequence comes from Pinus taeda, assembly GCA_000404065.3. Lineage (NCBI taxonomy): Eukaryota > Viridiplantae > Streptophyta > Pinopsida > Pinales > Pinaceae > Pinus > Pinus taeda. The sequence continues at coordinate 21,272 of APFE030514456.1, forward strand.
TCATGCATCAGCAGAATAAAAAACAATGACAATTTTCCTTTGTAGACTTACAATAAACCAACTGGTGGGGATTCGATGTATAGAATTTTATATGCATTAATGAAATGGACCATTCTCGGATAATGCCCCAACGCCAAGAAGAACAACCAAGTCCTGTAATTTTCTAGAGCTAAACATTAGAAATAGACTTACCGCTATACCCTTCAGATTGAAGAACTTCTCCTCAAGAGTAAGTTCTTCCCACTGAGGAATATAGTGACTTGGTTAAGAACTTCATGCAAGTCAGCTTGAAGATGAAGGGAATGACAGTAGATAAATGTTTTCATCTTTCCCAGCTATCAGTGTTAGTAAAAATATCAACTTAAAGCATAAATTCACCTGCGTAGCTCTCCCCTATTAAATACAGATCCGGGAACAAACTTGGCGAGAGGAGACTTCTTTTTGGCTCTCTCCCATTGATCAATCCTTCAATCATGCACATCAGCAAACAATTTTTGCAGGGGCTGATCATTTCACGTTTTCCCACCAACAAATACTGCTATCATAACCTTATAATGCCCAAAATCTACATCAATTGTCATATTTGGCAATTGGGTTGTCCCCTTCTCAACTCTCTCAGACAAACTTTTGCTACACCTTGTCACATGATTACACACATAGTAATTTATAGGACCACTTCTCCATTGCTTAAACTCTGAAAAGAATACTAAATTACCAACAATGTCCTCCAAGCAGATAAAACCAGGTGGAATGGACAATTAAAATCCAATCTTGAAGGTTAGACGAACCCAGAAACAGGGAACTTCAACTTACCAAAGTAATGAAAAAGAGCCTAGTAGCATCAATAGTTTCACACTTGAATAATTGCCTCTAAACTCCAATCTCTAGGGATCCGAGAGATGTAGCTGATGACATCACAAAATTTATGAATTATACAACCATACCCAAGATCAACAACAAGATTCAACAGTTTATTGGAATAAATCTAAGAGGAGCACTGGTCGGACAAAATACATTGCTAAGAATGTTACAGAAACACTCTCGCATCAAGATGTTAGTGGGTCAAATCCAGGGACAGGTAACAAGAGTGGGTCATATCCGAGTGTTAGTTATATAGCCATACCCAATATCGGCAACAAGATTCAGGAGTTTCTTAGAATAAATATGAGAGAAGCACTGGCTAGGCAGAATACATTGCCAAGAAAATTACAAAAACCCTCTCGTCTCAAGGCATCAGTGGGTCGAATCCGGGGGGAAGGTAACAAGATTGGGTCGAATCCAGGGATAGGTAACAAGAACACAAATAGTTGGGGATACTAAGTTTCTTACCTTCTTACCTAGAACATATGAATTCATTCCTCCTTCCAAGCAAGTGCGGTCGAGTCGAAGCACCTGGAAGTAGTAGTGCTGAACAAGGGTCGGGCCGAGCAAGAAGTACTTCCGAGCAAGGGCAGTCATCCTATAACTAATTTAATATAATTTTAACTAATTTAATACCAGTCCTAAATTAATACCAGTCCAATTAATCAGATGGTTGAAACTATTTTAATCCTCTAACACTGTTAAGTTTAGGTATGTTGTATGCTTAGAGCGATTTATTTCAATTTTCACAATTAGCACAATATCTTTTCCAGATTATCAATCACATCAGCATTGAAGTAAACTCAAGTATAACATAAACATAAATCAGAGAAGACAAGCCAAGACAAGAGGACCTAAGTTGTGGCACTAGCCAGGGAAAAACCCCAATGTGTAGAAACCCTTGATAAATTCTTCTTATATGTTCTTCAATAGTTCAGCAGAGAGAGAGAGTACATATACATAAATCTGATATTTTATTACAACAACACTAAGTCCATCATTCTGTGAATGATGACTAATCTAAAATGCAATCTTGAATTTCCTTGATATTCGTCAATAAATGATAGAACTGTAGCATGTCCCTTGACAGTGAGGAGTTGTTCATCTCATGAGGGCACCTATGGCTGTATTATTCTTCCTTCATAATATCTGACCAATAGAGTTGCTCTATGTTATGAAACCAGCTCAAGAAAAGATAGAAAAGATAGATCAACGACTTAGAATTCAGCCTCTTCGAGGGGGCAACCTCCTTTATATTACATAAATGAAC
>APFE030514466.1:0-13875 GCA_000404065.3 Pinus taeda
TGAATCAGAGTTTTGATGTTTAGATGCATTTCATCGATATTCTAGTTGTTGTGAAGATATGGATCATTGTACTCGCTTTTGCTGAATCGTTTGATGAAAATCTATTAGAAGAAGATTTTCAAGGGTTTTCCCCATAGTGGGTTTTTCCCTAGTCCCCTACCAATCTTGGTGTCTCTATGTGTGCATGCTTTTCTTCTATGTCCTGAGTCCAATAGTTATGGCACTTTCAACCATCATATCATGCATATACATATACCCACCTATGTAACAAAATCAACTTCCTTTCTTTTTCAACTTGTGGGGACTGTCTCGTTTTAATGCTCCTCCCCACATGACCAACACAAAATGGGTTTCCTTTCCCTTTCAGTCTCACGGGGCCTTTTCATGCTATTATTATTTCCATTTCTGAGGGTTGATCCTGATATGTCAGTTCCTACAAGTGTTCTTGCAGTTCATATTTCCATTCTGCCATTCTTGTTATTGCCTGGAAAAATTCCTTATCTCTTCCTTGCAGATCCTAAGCTTAGCTTCCAAATCCCTAAGATGAGCCTCCAAGTCCACTACTCTTCCAAAAGAGTTTCCCCTCTTGAGTTGATGTCATTTTCCAGTGGTCATGTTTTCCCTGTTTCTACCACTGAGTCTCCCCATGTGCTACCACACACACTCAACTATTAGTCCATTAATAAAATAAAATACTTATACCAGTGGTTACCTTACCAATTTAAGTCAAACATTTTGTCCTATAACTATTCACACATATCTCAATTTATATATTAGTCACATGTCTCAAAATCTAGGATATAGATAAGCATATTTTATATCTCGTTATAATTTTCAAAAACCAGAATTTTTTTTACATGCACTTGCACATATAAGCTCATTTATAACCATACTTTTTTCATGATTATATATACATGTGTTTCACTATTGTATTTTTCTTTCTTTCTTTATGCAATTTTCAACATTCTCTAGGGAAGTTTCACTTGCACTTCCATATTGTATTCATACTGGTTATATTTTTAATTCCATTGACATGCTTTTGAAGTCATTCGTTGGACATTAATAAAATTATCTTATTTCCATAATATTGTACAACTTATCCTCAAGGAGAAAGTCATGAATGAACTTGAATTCCCATCTATAAGAGAAAAAAAAACATGCCGATAAGAACACGATTATTCCAAAACCATTATAAAGGCAAGTTTATGATAGGGTCAATAGTTAGTTGCAAATTCTATTACAGTGCCCATAACAATTTTCACCCATGTAGATTATGTGAAAATTGTCATAAAACATTAAGGCATAGATGAATGTGTAAAAATCATTATCGATGAATTACTTGTAGGGCGGATCATTCAAATCCAAGGATCACATGCATTGAGAGATTGTTTGAAGGCAGATTCACTGTATATCCATCATGGAGTGATGATTGGGTTGAGTTCAACAGTTTAAATGTCATATATGCAAGTTAAATTGGTTGTAAATCCAACATAAATACTAGTGGGATGATTAGAGGAGGTCGACCTAGTACAAACTATTTAGAGGAAAAGCCCTAAAAGTAGCCACAGGAGGAGTAAACACTGAGGTAAATGAATAGGATGACTTTCTAAATCAACACTGAGTTGGTTTGTTGTTCGCAGTAAAGTTAAAGAATGGGCTTTTGCTATAATATCCCACCCAACAACAACATGTTGCATGCTAAAATGTCATGCAAAACAAGAAGAAAAGCTTTCTAGAAAACAACCAAGGAGGGATAAAGTCACATGGGCAAGTCGTGGTTTGATTGATAAAAAGGCTCAATTAGGGATAAGAAATAGTTCTTTAGAAAATAAATAAGTAGCAACGAGAAAGGACCATCAGAACAAAAAAAGTTATCCAAAAGGAAAAAAGCCATCCAAACACTAGAAGGGTCAGTTGTATGGTTGTTCGTCTCATCTAAAGAGACTATGATTTGTGTTTTTCATTCTCATTATTAAACACAATATATAACCTAGTGTATATTGTGTCTATTTTAATCGTTGCCTTTGGTGTGGCCACGGGCTACCCTCCAATTTTAAATAAATTTCCATCTCCCATATAATTTAGGTAGGGTGGGTAGATTCCTCTTGCCATCTGCATAGATCTATAGGGGATAACCCCAATGGTGTCTCAAATCCTTCAAAATTAACACATTTACTATGAATGGTGTCATCCTTTTTAAAAATTGTATATATTTTGTCCAAACTCCCCTCTTATTAAAGAGGCTCTTCATCATAGGCATGCATCTCACACTATTGTTCATGTGGGCATAATCAAAACTTACAAGAGTATCTCCAATTATTATTGGTAAAAAATGAAGTCTAATATTGAGTGGTTTCTGGAACATTGTAACACTTTCCAACATAATAAATTTGAGATTGTTGCCTCCTAAGATTTTGACCTTCTAAACTTTAACTAGATTGGTGGGTGGCTTTAAAATAGGCAACAATGGGGGAATTTTCCCTAAAACTATGTGCCAATGGTTTCTTCATGGATATTTTTTAAAGTAAGGATGAACAGGAATTGGCATTTGTCCCTATTCTTTATAAGTGTTTCTCTTTTTTTTTTTGTGTAAATAAGCATTTGTATTAACAAGAGGAAAATATGTTACAAAACTTCCATTGCTGCAGATTAGATGGCTGCTTGACAACACGCCTGGCTATTGGGAATTGCATTGGCCAAAAAGGAGAACAGACTCACCACGCAGGGCGGCCACGCCGGTATCCATACTCAAAACAGGCTCACCACGCAAGGCGGCCAAGACTGTAACCAAAAAAGAATCCGGCTCACCACGCAGGGCGGCCAAGACTGTAACCAAAATAATAAAACAGGCTCACCAGGCAGGGCAGCCAAGAAGTAACGATAGGATAACCAAAAAACCTGATGCTTCTATCTGAGAAAAATGCCATAGTTCCAAGAGAAGAGAACAGAGTACAAGATAACAGGAACAGAGAACATAAAAAACCGGGAGGGAGAAAGTCCGAGGCAGCAAAAAGGAACAATGGTCGCTACCATCAGCGGTGGGTCGACCCCTGTTTCGGCTGGTGGCCAGACCCCTGCTTTGGCAGGTCGTTTGGAGGGACGCCAGAGGTCTCCCCAGTAATACCCTCGGTATTAGCCACGTTCCTCATAAGCTTGATGAGCACAGTGAGCTTTTTGCCTATGATGTTCGCTTGCTGGTCAAGCGAGGATAGCTTGAACTCGATACTTTCCACCACGCACATGTGGTCATGCTCCATGGCGTCCATCTGGCGCTTGAGCTTTTGCACTCGTTCATCTTGCTCTTCCTGCACTTCCAGGACCTTCGCCAACATAGTCTTCATTCTCCAAGCCTCCGCTTGGGTTCTGACAAATTGAGTTGCCCACGTGAAGGTGGTGCCCGGGTCAGCGACCAGTTCACCTCCCTCCCCAGCTGCTGGTCTGATAGCTGAGCTTCCTCCGCCTTCACGCTACTTTCTAAATCCTCCAACTTCCGCTTGTTCCGCTGCGAGGTTCGAGTCTCATACATTTCCTGGGCATGATGAAGATCCTTTATAGCCGCCTGGTTGCGGCAGCTATCTCCTTTCATGGCGTAGGTGACTGCCACGGTGATAACCAGCGCTGTGTTGGCAGAGGGAAAGCGCTTCACCTTGCAATACGATAAAACAATGCTTTCCATAGCTGCCAAGGACGTAGTTAAATAACCGAGGGCCTGAAGATGGTTGGATGAGGGAATTAGGTGCGAGGGCCACTTGCCCGTCCTGTCGTGATTATTACCGCGAGGGGAAAGAACGGTGGGATCAGAGAATAATTGCTAGCAATTATTGCTACCGATCTCTCCCTCGTCCACAGCCTGCCAGGTAAGCTGTGTCCTGCTATGGTTACGGCGCCGAGGATCCAAGCAGATCATGGGGCGGTGCAAATCCTTAGGTCTGCAACCACTGACGGATATGCCTTGTGCCGATTGTCCTTTGGCCTCATCCGTATTTAAGGTGGTGTGCTTAGTCATCACGGTGTCTAGCCGGAAACCCGAGTGTCATTACCGTTTCGTCGTCGTTTTCTGTCTGGGCGATGTCCTTACTAGCAAGCTGTAGGCAGGTTCCCTTAAGGTCAGGACACGTGATGTCGTCCCACCAGCTGTCCCTCAGAGCATTGGGTTTCTCAATCCCAACGTTTTCCATGTGGTCCGCCACCAAGTTTCCTTTTCGTCTGATCGCTTGAAAGTTTAGACCTTTCATTTCACGAAGCAAATTGGCTATGTTTTCGGTTGCCTGAGCCAGGCGCCAATGCTTCGTGACCCTGCTTGCCGAAGTGCCATGGTAAATTCGCCTGGCCGCTGTAATGGCCACTTCAGAGTCTCCTTCTATGACAACATTGGCAATCTAGTTTGTATGCAGAATTCGAAGGCCTTTTTCCAGCGCAGCGAATTCCATCTCATTGTTGGTGGCTTCGCCCAACGCTTGACTATAGATATAAAGGATTTCCCCTCTGTGGTTCCTGAAGACCCCTCCAATACCAGTCAGACCGGGGTTGTCCCTAGAGGCCCCGTCAAAATTTAGCTTAAGAAAGCCAGTCGAGGGCCTGTACCATCCTTGCTGTTCATTAGGAGGCACGAACTTGCTGCTAACAGTTGGAGAGTTGTTCCCCTTTTCCAAATTGAAACAAACCAGGATGCGTTGGTCCTTGGGCGATGGATTTGAGTCAGACGACCCAGTGCATCTGGTTGAGATTAATTCGTGGATGTTTGCGGATAAGGTAAGCTGCGAGAACTCGAAATTCCTCTGTTCATTTTGAAAAATTCTCCTGTTCCGTTCCTTCCAGATAGTCCATGTTATAAAGCCGGGGATAATTTTCCAAATACTGTTTACTCTGTGATTGTTCGAGAAGTCGCCTGGCCGCTGAGTAATTGTGTCCTGAATAGAATTTATGTCCCTGTTGGATTGTTGCATGATGTTTTCTAGCCAATGCCATATGCTGTTAGCCCAATTGAAAGAGTTGAACAGGTGATTTATAGTTTCTTCTTCCTTTCGGCACATGGGACAAATGGAAGGGCCGGAGAAGCCTTTTTTCCGAAGGTTATCCCATGTGAGGGTTTTACCTCTCATGAGGAGCCAGAGGAAAGTTTTGATTTTGGGCCAAAAGAGGCTATCCCAGACCTTGGTGCTCCAGGGGAGGGTTTCCCCTTGCTCATTCTGTTCCAATTGCGTCCTGGCTTCTTTTAGGGTGTAGCTCTCGTTCCCCTTCATTCCCCATCTGAGTTGATCTCTGGTTGAAGAAGATCGAATTTTCCTTTTGTTGAGAGTGGCTAGGAGGCTCTGAATTTGAGCATTATCAGCTGTGAAGCTGATGGAGTTCGAGGGGTTCCAGGCTCTCCACTCCTGCTCGTTGTTTTCCTGGCTCCAATACTGATTAACTCTGTAGTTGCCTGCTGTTTGAACTTCTCTTTTGTAGTTTTCCAAATCTGGCGTTGCGAGGCGAGGAAGCTACTGCCAAGCACCCTCCCAAAAGAACATTGTTTCTCCATCTCGAATTTCCCAAAAGCTGTGATCTTGAATAATGTTGCGGTTACGTTTGGCTAGGTTCCATATGGGAGATCCTTCCGGAACTTCCTGAAGCCGGATAAGATCCTTCTCATTGCAATTGGGAGTGTATTTCTCCTTCCAATGTTTCGCCCAGGGAAGGTGAGGTTCTTTAAGCCATCTCCACCATAATTTGGCTCCACAGGTATTGTTGGAGGTCAGGGGATCAATTAGGTTGAGGCCACCAAGAGATTTTGATTTGCACAGCTTATTCCAGGCAACCAAGGCCCATTTGTTTTTTTCCGCATTGCCTTTCCATAGGAATGACCTTTGGATAGTTCTGATCCTGTGAAGAACGCCTTGGGGGGCAGGCAGGATGGCCTTGGTTAGGACAAGTCTACCCACAAAGTTTAGGGCTCTGTGAGTCCAATGTCTGCATTTGCTTTCCAGCTTGGCTAGAGTGCTTTCCCAATGATGCTTTTGCCAGGGTTTTGAGGTGAGTGGAACGCCCAGGTATTTAGAGGGCATAATACTCCTTTTGAATCCTAGAATGCTTGAGAGATGCTTCTGAATTGCAAGGTGAGTATTGAAGAAAAAACTCTTAGATTTAGCATGATTGATTTCCATACTTGAAGCTTTGCTGAATAGAGTTAGGATGGATTTATAGGCTAGCGCTTCTTTCACCGTGGGGGTGCCATGCAGCAGGGTATCATCCACGAACTGCTGGTGAGTTGTGGCTGGACTAGATTGGAGAGGATGGAGACCCCTGATATTGCCTTCTTCTTTAGCTTTGTGGATGAGACGGCTTAGGCCTTCCATGAGGATCACAAAAAGGAAGGGGGAGAGAGGGTCTCCTTGCCTGATGCCCCTGGAAGGGGTGAAGGTTTCTGAGGGTGAACCGTTGACTAGAATGGAGAAGGAGGAAGACTTGATTAGAGCTAGAATCCAATTGTTCCATTGTTGATCAAATCCGAAAGCTGTAAGAACAGCTTCCAAGTAGTTCCAATTTACCTTGTCAAATGCCTTGGAGAGATCGAGTTGCATGAGCATCCCAGCTTTTTTTCCTGGTCTAGAGAGTGTGCACCATTTCTTGTGCTAAGAGGATATTGTCTTGGATTTGTCGACCTTCTACATAACCAGACTGTTCTTCTGAAATGAGATTAGGCAGGATGGGCTTGAGCCTGTTTGCGATGACCTTAGAGATGATCTTGTAGATCACATTGTAGAGTGCAATAGGTCTGAACTTCTTAGGGGTGTGAGCATTCTCCTCCTTTGGGATTAAAGCCAAGAAGGTGGAGTTGAGGGATTTGAGAATAGTGCCTAAGCGTCTGGAGTCTTCAACCACTTCCCAGATTTCTGATTTGATGGTTGGCCAGCAAGCTTTGTAGAAATTGATGGTAAAGCCATCTGGGCCAGGGGCTTTATCATTAGGCATGCTCTTTACTGCCTCCTCCACTTCCTCCATTGATATTTCTTTGAGGAGGGCAATATTTTGATCCTTTGTTACCACTTTGGGGATGGATTGCGTTAAAGTGTTAATAGATTTTGCTCTATCTATATGCGTTTCCTGGGCAATGTGCTTGAAATGCTCTGTCAAGAGCGAGGAGATTTCCCTGTGATTGTGAAGAGTGTCGCCCGAATCGTTTTTGAGATTGAGAATTTTGTTGGCACTTCTGTAGTCGAGGGTGGACCTGTGGAAGAATTTTGTGTTTTGCTCGCCCTCTTTAAGCCATTGCACTCTGGATTTCTGTTTCCAGAGTGTTTCTTCTTGAAGGCTTCTGTGTTTCCATTGGGTCATTAGTTCTTTTTCCAGCTCCTTTGATTCCTCAGTAATGTTGCCAGAGGTCCAGCTTTTATGTATGATCTCGAGCTTGCCCTCTAGAATGGATTTTTCCTTGAAAATGTTTCCAAATTCCGTGATGTTCCAGTGTTTGATTTTGCTTTTAATATGCTTGAGCTTGCTTTGGAGTTTGAACATTTTTGTACCTTGGACATTTAGTGGTTCCCGCCACCATTTCTCTAGAAGTTTAACAAAATTAGGGTGCTGTAACTAGAATTTCTCAAAGCGGAATGGCTTATTTCTCGGGGTGCCCAAGAAGGCAGCCTCTAGAGAGATGGGCCAATGATCCGAACCCCCACTAGGGAGAATATCAGAGTTGACAGTGATGCCCTCTAGAACGATACTCTCTGAGATGAGGAACCTATCTAGGTGGGAGGCGATGAGATTCTCTCCTCCCCTTCTGTTGTTCCAAGTGAAGGAGCAGGAGGAAGGCTGCACATCCACCAGTTTTGCTGTTTCAATGAATTCGGAAAAGGCTCCTGCGTCCCTGTTGAGCTTTCTTAACCCTCCCTTCTTCTCCAGTAGGGTGGTGATCGTGTTGAAGTCTCCGCCCATGATGATTTTTGAGGCATGATATCGAGATTGCAGACTTCTGAGAGAGTTGAGGAAATGGAATTTTTCTTCTAGTCTTTGAGGGCCATATACATTAACACAGAGATAAGTTTCAGAGTTACCTGTGATTTGTATCTCCGTTGCTATGTAGGCATGAGTGGCTTCTGAGGCAAGAACACTGATAGCTCTTGTGTCCCAAAAGGTGATGATACCTCCTTCCCAACCTTGACTGGCAACTTCAATGAAGTCGAGAGGCTTACCTAATTTTTGATTGATGTTTTTCATGTGAGAGGTAGAGCATTTTGTTTCTTGAATAAACATAATGTCCGGATTTTCTGTTTGGAACTTCCTGATGAGAAGTCTTTGTTTTGCTTGGCTGTCGAGCCCTCTTTCATTCCATGAAATTACTTTCATTGGTAACTAGGTTTAAAAATGAAAGGACGGGAAGGCTTCAAGGGCCTTCATTTTACCTGAGTTCAGCAGTAAGATCCCTAAGTCATGAAGAACCTCTCCATTTGTCCTCCTTCCCTTTTCTTTTTTGGTTTAAAGCCAGTAGGGTGGAGGGAGATGTTTTTGGAGTGGTTGCTTGTTCCTGTTGCTATTCCCAGTCTCCTGTTTTGCCTGGCCAATTCGGCCTTTTGTCTTGCAATGAAGAGATCGTTGATCTTTTTTAGTTCTTCTTCTGGAACATTTTCAATGCCTTGCGCCTTCCAGTTTTCCTCTAGAGCTGGTAAGTTTACACCTGCCTTTTTTAGAGCTTCGTTTAGTTCCTGTTCATCATTGCCCCCGTCACTGTATAACATCTCCGTATCTTTGTCTCTGGTGCTTTCCTGTTCTTGTCTATTGTCTCTAGGACTGTGTGGATTTTCACCCTGTTCTTTCCTGTTGATTTCTGGCTGGTTCTCTTGCCCCTCTGTGTTCCTCTCATCTGCCCTTATCTCTTCTGTGTCTGTGTCCATTTCCAGAACCCTGAAGGGGTTGAGGATGGTGCTTGGGACGGCCCCTGTACTATTTGGTCTTCTTCGATTGGCTCTTTGCCTGGTTTTCGGTTTGGTGAATGTCTCTTTATTCTGCACCTCGGGCAAGGGTTTGCTTGCTTCTTCCGATCTATTAAGAGGGCAATCTCTTACTAGATGCCCGTGTTCGTGACATTTTCTGCAGCGAAACGGGATTTGTTCGTAGTCAATGGCCTGAAAATAGTCTTCGTCCTGAAACTCCAACCAAATACCTTCATGCAGGGCTCCAAATACGTCCAGTTCTACACAAATTCTGGCACAGGAAGTGTATCTGCGTTGAATAGTTGCTTCAGAAGCTTTGACAAAAGTGCCCAGCTTATCTCCTATTTGCTTGAGAGTTGCTAAACCCCAATAATCTATGGGGAGGGAGAAAATTCGGATCCATACAGGAACCTGAGTGAAGGTCTCGTTTTCAGGGACGAAGTTGGGTTTCCAAGGTCTCATATAGAGACCTGCTGAAGCAAAAAAATATGGACCTCCGTCGAACACCCTATCTTTATCTTCTAGGTTTGTAAAGACAACAGCGAAAAAACCTTTAGCTCCTAGGTGTAAGTTAATGTCACCTTTGGGTCTCCGGTGTTGTTTGATCCATTGGCATAGGGCTCGCTCCATTGGCCACAGCCCCATAAATTTGCATATGACCGCATGCTCCGACATGTGCTCCCTGTGAGCTTGGATCTCCGGGTCTGTACAGATCACTCTAAGTGTTTCTTTCTTTTTTGGCTTGCAGGCTCCCTGGGGGGCGTTGTTTGTGCCTGAGGTGATGGGTGATTCCCTTTCTTTTCCTTCTCGTGTCTTCCCTTGCTTCTCTTTCTCGTTTTCATTAGTGGCTTGGGTCTGCTTTGGGCCCTCAACTTGACTATTCGCAGCAGCCCTGAGGGGGTTGTTTACTGTTTCCTTATCCTTCTGTTTGGAACCCCCTCCATGTTCCGCTGACATTTTCTGCTCCTTGTCTTTTCTGTAGCTTCCTGGGTTTCTGCTTTCTCCATTTTTAACCCTTCATTTCTTGTCTACTTGTGCATTACAATATTCTTGAACGATGGGGTCCCTGTGGACCCCCCACTGAGCATTTGTCGGGTCAGTCCTCTTCCCCTGCAGTGGAGATCAGCCAGTCTGATGAACTGCGCTGCCAGAGCTGACTATGGAGTGGCAGGGAAGGGCGTTAAACCCTAGAGCAGAGTTTGCAGCCGATTTTCGCCAGAGCATTTTTTTCGCTAGAGAAGTTTGCTCCAACATAGAGTTTACCCTATAAGTGTTTCTCTTGACATACAAAGACTTTTCAAAATATTTGGCTTAGATAAGACTTTTTACCTTCCTTGACTATCTAGAATGGGGATATCTTTGAAAGAATTATGAATAAAGTTTGTATACACAGCAGAATACTCAAAATATCCGAGATGTGTAAATATGCATTATAGGACAATAATATTTATATAGAAATGTTGAATGTACATAAAATATGAAATTGATTATAATGAGGGTCCGCTTATATACCTAGGCAGGTGCCCCTTTATGAATGGTCATGTCCTTTAAGATATGCTTCTTTAGTAACTAATTGTTATTTAATTAATGATTGCTATGATTATCATTATTTTTATTATTTTTATAGATTTTATTGATGGCATTTCCTTCCTCATCAAAAAAACTTTGTCCTCAAAGCTTATTGTTGACAAGGCGTGTTATCGGTTTCTTTGTTTTGTAATCGCACTTTTCAAAGTTTTTCAAGTTGTCATCTTTGATGATACAAGATCATAAGATCCTCTGAGTGATAAATAAAATTGTTGAACTAAGAGGGGATATGATCATCCTAAATCAATCTTTGGTGGAACTTTAAAATTATTTGATAGTTTGGATAAATTATTACCATAAGACTGGATTGTGCAAACATGAGTATTCTTCAAAACATAAGTTTGTTGTTTTTGTTCTAAATGATATAGATACGCAGACTAATTGAGATGTTTTCTCTTGTGATTTGGATGTCGATAAGGAGTTCTTCATTTGATTTTCCCTTATCATGTGTGTGGAAATTTCCTAATTTACTTCAAGTATTGATGTTGTTTGAGTTGGTTATAGAATCTTCATTTGGATTTTTCACTGTCTACACTGCAACATCTGAATATGTTTTTCTTCAATTGGATTTGGATCTTCTTGAATTGTGGTATTATTTGGATCAATGTTTGTTCCCTTTTCTTCAACTTGAAATTGCACATCTGAAGATTTTGATGTTTATTCTTGAATAAGTTTTTCTAACTTTTCTTTTAGTGACTTCTTATCACTCTTAAGCTTCTTTATTTGTGTAAGTTGGTTTTGAATATGATTCTTTATACATTAAAGTTCTTTGTTTTCTGAATTGTTGACTTTTTTCTCATCTTTTAAACCTTTTATTTGTTCTAATAATTTTTTATTAAGATTATTTAAGCGTAAATTTTCCTCTTCTTGTTTTGATATATGCTTCTTGAGTTCTTTCTTTGTAACCTTAGCCTTGACATGTTCGAGTAATTTTTCACTGTGGTCTCTAAGGCACAAAATGTCCTTTTTCTTTTCTGTTACCTCTTTTTTCAGAGCCAAAATTTGCGCCCGGCAGAGAAATTGCACCTAGAGTAGTCTTAACAAGTGTACATCGATCCCCCGGGAATGGACCATGGGACTTGTGGAGAATTAACCCCACACGTAATTGTTGTACCAAGATCCCTTGTAATGCATATCCTCAATATATTTATATTTTTGTTGTGACACTTTCTTGTTTTGCTAAAGTTTAGCTATTTTGTCTTCTAAGTTTTTAATATGTGAATTCTCTTGAACTTCCAACTACAATTTCTTGGTACACTAGATTACATCGTCTTGTAGGAGTGATGTTGGGTGTTCAACTTACAAGTTGGATTATGTGTCCATCATTTTTTCTTAAAATATGCATGTTGTTGCTCAAGTGTTGCCATTAATTGTTTTATCTCTTCATAAAACTTCATATCCCCTAACGATGGTTTTTGTGTGTCATTTTGAGATTCAACTTGTTAGAAAATCAGAAAGGCAGAAAGATTTTCTTATATAGATAATTACTTGTGATTCTTTTGTCTTTTTGTTCTTCTTTATCTTTAAGTTCATCAAGCAATTACCAAAACAATAACACAAGGACAACAGATGTAGGCACATAGCCAGGGCAAAACCCCTATCTAAGGGAAAAGCCAGTCAACAATTCTTCCTTCAATAGTTTCTCGAGATAATCGAGGACTATAAACCCAGAAAAGGATTCCCTCCACACCAATTTATCCCTCAACCATTCTTGCATATGACAACCCTTCCAAAGGAACTTCGACCTAGTAGCAAGCAGCACCAGCTTCGACCCAGTAGATGTAGCAGTCGCAGCTTCAACTAGACTTGGAGAACTTTGATCTCCCTTGATACACCTTGAAATTGAGTAAGACTTGTCCGAAAATTTCGATCTTTAGCCATTCTATATTCCTCTAGAAACTCGCACTTCCTTTAAGCTCATTTTCCAACCCTTAACCAACTTCGTACTTTTCCAGCTTCTAGCTTCAAAGATCGAACTATGACAGAGAGAATGAGATGTTGTTGGACATTGGATAAACCAACGATCCTCGTGTATTTCGTGACATGGACTAACCGCTCCTTATCTTTGGTGATGTGATCATTGACTAACACCTGCAGGTTTTGGTCTAACGGAAATCGTGATTCCCAACAAGTGGTATCAAAGCGTAGGTCACGAGTTCGATACACACCTGACTCGCATTGGGGGGGATATTGATTGACATTGGATAAACCAATGCTCCCCGTGTGTTTCATGACATGGACTAACCACCTCTCGTGCTTCCTTATCTTTGGCGACGCAATCGTTGACTAACACCTACGGGTTTTGGTCTAACGACTATCGTGATTCCCAACAGATGCTCCAAATGAATTCGATCTCCTTGTATTTATAGCCTTCTGAGGAGGTCGAATTACTTTTCTTGAGATCGGCTTGATCTTCTTGCGGCTGAATTGGTGTGGAGGAGAACAAATTCATTTTAGACTCAAAAATAATTCTTTTTACATGATCTGAAAGCCCAAGCAGGGTCCCTTGAAATGTACAATGACTCTAATGACTTAGAATAAATCCTAGAAGTCCTCAATGGGGACTTTGACCTAAAGCATGATGACCCAAGCAGGAAACCCATGATTTAATAAGTCATAATAATAAAAATAATAATGTTTTCTTCATTCTTTTGATAAGTACATCTCAAATACATTAATGAAGAACAAACCTAGTTACAAATTTCAACACTCCCTCTTAATTAGGGAGGTATTCATCAGTACAAGTACAAGGAATATCTCAGAACACATGAACCATGAAGAACTTTTAGGCACTGCAATGCTATGGACTAGATTCCTGGCCAGAGAAATCTATCCAAGGTCTTCTAACAATTTAGGCACAGCAATGCCATGGACTAGATTCTTGACCAGGGCAATCTATCCAAGTGGGACTTGTTGAGAAATGGCAATAAGAACAAGAAATTCCAGTTTAATTTGTCTTTGAATTAAACTATGAATTAAAATCGACTTATATTCTCATAGAAACTTGTAAATAGTTAATTAAGTTTAATTAACTTAATTAACATAGGAATTTTGATTTGGACACCTTTCTGTAGCCATGTATATGTTCTCCCTAATTTTAGGGGTCCAGGATGAGTTTAGATTGAGTTGTAATTAGGTTAACTCAGTTTACTGAGTTATGGTCAGTTAAATTAATTCTAATTGTTTGTGGAACTAATAGAGGACTACTCCAGTTAACTGAATATTCCCTCATGAGAAACACATGCATGCCAGTTTAGAGAAAGACCTAGTTGAGACTAGAGAGCACTGACAATGTACTATCAGTTGTATGATTTATTGAGTTGTAAATATCATGCATTTTGTTGTAGCATCCATTGTCGTTTAAATTTTATTTTCAATATTA
>APFE030514466.1:28767-80756 GCA_000404065.3 Pinus taeda
TAGGCCTCTCTCAATACCATGGTCCAAAACCACGTAGAACCAATACCTTGGACCCAATACCTGGGGTCAACACTTCGGACCAAATACCATGGACCAATACCCAAATACCATGGACCAAATACCACGGACCAAAACTTAGATTCCCAACATGTATGCGCCTTTCCTTTTGTAAACATGCGTGTGTACGTATACGCGAATTGGTATATGGTGAACCCACGTGTATACGCATTCTTGTCACAAGGAACCTGCATATACCTCTCTGATCATTCTAGTTGTACTATGATCTGTCATCTGAGTGAGTTGCCATCAAGGACAACACTTGTATCATGCATGTATCATAATGCTAACACCATAACCCTCAGTAGAATGGGGTGGCCAAGAGGAAGAACAGAAGCATAGTAGGGGCAGTGAGGACGATGTTGCATAATCAGGGTATCCTACTACACTTGTGGGTTGAGGCATGCAACACAGTGGCTTATTTTCAAAACCATAGCCCGCATCAGATTCTTGGGATGAAGACACCAGAGGAGGCTTATTCCAATAAGAGAACAGATGTTGGTCACTTCAAGATTTTTGGGTCATCGGTATATTTCCATGTAACCAAAGATGCACAAAAGAAGCTTGAGCCGACAGTAGAGTTGGGGATATTTTTGGGGTACATTGCTACACCTCACAACTATCGGGTGTACTTATCGACCAGTAGGATGACAGTGGTTCACAAGGATGTCAAATTCAATGAGGAGAAGTCCATGTGAGTTTCCCTTGAGAGGGAGCTTCAGCTACATGCAGTTGAGGAGCTTTTAGCTCCTAAAGTTTAGGAACCTCAGATTGATGAGGAGCAGCCACATGCAAAGGATCCAGGAGTGGAGACATCCACTCAGGCAGAGTCTTCCAAAGATGGGAGAAAGCGCACCAAAGAGGTGGATTGATTGTTGTTGGATGTTGAGAGAATGTGGGAGCACCCACATCACAGCGCAGACAGAGGAGGTCACCTGACAGGTACACTGGATACATGGCTCTTATGAGCGGATGTGTTGTGACATAGCCATCTTCCTTTGAGGAAACAATGCAGCAACTAGTTTGGGTTGATGCCATGGTGGAGGAGTATGACTCCATAGTTCGTAATAGTGTTTGGGATGTGGTACCGAGACTGGAGGATAAGTCTATGGTGAGCTCCCATTGACTTTACAAGGTAAAGCAAGCAGCAAATGGTAGTGTGGAGAATCATAAGGCTAGATTTGTGGCCCGTGGATTTTCATATGTTGAGGGGATTGACTGTGATGAGACCTTTGCTCCTGTTGCAAGGTACTCATCGATTAGAATTGGCACTACTAGCACAGATGGGGTGGAAGATACATCAGATGGATGTAAAGACAGCCTTCCTTAATGGCACGATTGAGGAAGAGGTGTACATAGAGAAGCCTGAAGGTTTTGAAACCTTCGACCGTGAGTCACATGTGTGTCAGCTGAAGAGAGTGTTATATGGGTTGAAGCAAGAACCTCGTGTTTGGTACACTAGGATAGACAGCTACTTCACCGGGTTGGGCTTCACGAAGAGTGAAGTGGGTGTGAACTTGTACCACATAGTGGTGGAAGGTAAATTGTTGATCATTGTACTTTATGTTGATGATCTCATATTGACAGGTGATGATCAATTGATCAAATCTTGCAAGGAGAACCTTGCAAAAGAGTTTGAGATAAAGGACTTGGGGCTCACACATTACTTTCTGGGCATGGAAGTATGGCAGGGTGATGGGGAATTGTTTGTGTCTTAAGGCAAGTATGCCAACGAGATACTCATGAGGTTCCACCTGGAGAGTTGCAAGCCTATGGAGACTCCTCTAGCTGGGAACTGGAGGAAGGAGGATGTTACTTCTAGAGAGGTAGTGGAAGCTACTGTTTATAGACATCTTGTGAGTTCACTCATGTTCTTGGTGAACACACAACCGAATTTATGCTATGCAGTTAACTAGCTTAGTCAAGCAATGGTTAGGTCTACCAAGTTGTATTAAAAGGAAGAAAAGCATGTATTGAGATACCTCACGGGCACTACTCAGTACGTACTATGGTATAGACGAACAGAGGGGGTGAAGCTTCAAGGCTTCACGAATGCAGATTGAGTGGGGAGCCCATCCAACTAGAAAAGCGCATCAGGAGGGATTTTCAGTATTGGGTCAGCAACAATTTCTTGGTACAGCAGGAAACATAGATCGGTTGCACTCAGTTCGACATAGGCAGAGTACATGATTGCGACTCAAGCAGCATATGAGACCATCTAGATGAGGAAGATCCTAGTTGGCCTATTTTGTCAGCAGATGGATCCGGCAGTGATTTACTACGATAATCAAATTTGTATCAAACTCTCTGAAAATCTAGTTTTTCATGATAGGTCCAAGCACATTGATATCCGATATTTTCATCTCAGAGATTGTGTATTGAGGAAAATCGTGTTGTTTGAGTACATTCTGGCGGAGGAGCAAGATGCTAACATTTTGACAAAGGAAATTTCAAGATGTAAATTCGAGTTTCACATAAATAGGATCGAGGTAGCAGAAATGGCAACAAGAAATTCCAGTTTAATTTGTCCTTGAATTAAACTGAGAATTAAAATCGAATTTTATTCTCATAGCAACTTCTAAATAGTTAATTAAGTTTAATTAACTTAATTAGCTTAGGAATTTCGATTTGGAAGTCTTTTGGAAGTCATGCATATGTTCTCCCTAAGTTTTAGGGGTCCAGTATGAGTTTAAATTGAGTTGTAATTAGATTAACTCAGTTTAGTGAGTTATGGTCAGTTAAATTAGTTTTAATCGTTTGTGGAACTAATAGGGGACTAACAGTCAATTGATGCACTGGTGCATCCACAAGTGTTACTCCAATTAACTGAAGATTCCCTCATGAGAAACTCATGCATGTCAGTTTAGAGAAAGACCCAGTTGAGACTAGAGTGCAGGGACAATGTACTATCAGTTGTATGATTTACTGAGTTGTTATTATGCATACAATCAAAGAAGGACCTATGTTTGAATTTCGCAATTTTGGAAGCATGAATTCCCTTTAAATACAGGTTATTCATACTAGGAATTGCACAAGGAAATAGGGGCTTGGTAGATAGTGAAAATTGGCTAGGTGTTGGCTAATAGTGAGCTTGTGGGGAAGAGAGTTGGGAATACTTGTGCAAAATTGTTCTAGTGAGAACAAGAGTTGTATCTTCACTCATATTTCTGATTTAATGCAATACAGATAAGTGAGGTTTTGAGCAATAGATTTCCCTAACAAAACTTATTGTGTTATGTGCCATTGAATTGTCTTCTTCTTTTTCATATTGTTTTCATCGATCTATTGGCTTCCGTTGGTTGAAAGTAGAAGTAGATTCTTGTCCTGTGCTTTAGTGAATCTACAAGAAATTCTACATATTAATATGGACTAAAGCTTTTAGCCTCTCTAGGTACCATCAGGCTTACATACTAACCATCAACCTAAGGATCTAGGTGTGTGTCTGAGGCCAAAGCTCCATGACCAACACCACCCTCCCTATTTCGGGAAACTAGACATCAACACAAAGTGTCAACCAGATGTCCTCCCGGGAAATGTCTTACTCACAAAACCTCAACTTCCCAATCAGTAATAAATCCTTCCCGATCGAACAGATCGACAACAAATCTCTCCAATCAAACTGATCAACAAATCTAAACATGTAAAAACATGCTATCAAACTTCCAAGAGATTTACCTGTACAAACACAACCTCAATCAGTAACAAACTTTCAAATGTACATAAACATATACAAACCTTCGGGGTCTTGCAGACGACTTGATGTTGCTTCTCAACTTTCCATAGTAGGACTTAAAACTTTTCCAATGAATATTGACAGAAGATTACTCAACCATGCAGCTTCCTTTCCTACTTCTCATGCAGTGACATGTTTAACAAATCGATCTGGCTTTTCTTATCTCAGCAGACCTTCAAAAATATATTCTCCAACTTCTTCTATCAAGGTGTCCATCATGACTATGATATGACCTCCCTCTCAACTAGGGAGATTCCTTTCATCTGAGCTCCCTCGCAATCTAGGGAGATTTCTTTCAGTCAAGCTCCTTCTTAAACTAGGGAGATTTCATCCAAGCTCCCTCTTAACTTAGGGAGTTATACTTCTTCTTTATGACATCGAAGAATCTTTCAAGGCTTACATCCTTCTTATCAAGGTTATTCACATCATGCTTGTCACATCAACTTTTCTTTATGAACCTCTCTTCACTATCTTGAAACTCACGTACCTGCATAACTTAGATAGCAAGTACAACCAAATCTATAGACGCATGAAGTTAATCATATCAAAATCATGGAAGCATTCAACTTTATACATCATATACCCAAACCTAATTACAAACAAGAGACACATACTCTTCAACTTCTTGCTAGGGTTTTTTCCATAAACCCTAGATTACTTCATCAAGGCTTCAAGCATTTCATAACAACTTCCATTACATCTAGGGTTTCAATGTTTCTTCCAAAGGTATGACATACCCTACTATAACATATAACAAACCCTAGAAACAATTCAAACAAATATAGATCTACAAAGTATCTAACAACTTCATATGAAACAACTTCATAATTCATATGTTAGACTTCTTACTAGGATTTCATACAAACCCTGGATTACATACATGATATTTAACAATCAAAACCAATCACAGCTCAATCAATAACATGACTAACTTCCACTAGGGTTTGTATTTTCTCAATCAAACATCAATCACAACTTAAAATTAGATTTCAACAATTTTACACAAATCTCAAATTATCATATTGTCACCATATATCAGAGATTTTCACTTCTACTAAAGTTTGACTCCAAAACCCTAGAATTCACAAACATTATCATCCTAGAGAAACAAACTTCAACTAAGGGTTAGGTCTAAACCCTAGAATTCATGACCATCAACAATTAAGTCAACTTATATATCTAGGATTCCATCACCATGCACAAGCATATCACAGCGTGTGTTAGTCAAACCCAATTACACAAATATTAGTAAGAGTTAGACATATAACAGACTTAGTTAGACCAAGGTTTGATCGGACAAACAAACACATCCCAAGGAAATTATTTCTAAGACATTATAAGGGTATTGCTTATACATTCTACCAAACCCTAATGATCTAAGGTTTCAATACAAAACATAGAAAACCCTAAATTACCAATACTTCAAAGGTTCAGGGTCTCGGATATTACTATTCAACCCTAACAAGTTAGGGTTTCCATAACCATACCAAAACCCCAAACAAGACATCATCAAAGCATCAACCAATTACTTTAGACTTCATCGACACATCAGACATTTTCTTTCAACAATAACCCTAAGCAGAGTAGGGTTTCCTATACAATCATCGACATACCCTTAAGTTAGGGTTTTTCACAATGAAACTTTTTAGGGTTCCACGAGAGCAATCAAATATATAAGGAGGGTAGATTTATCTAATGATGAATCACCCAATCAAGAATCTTTTAAGATTCAAGAAAGCTAGACACAAAGATGTTAGTAATAGCTTATCAAGAATGAATATGGAGAAAGAAAAACTTGTAATTCAAAACATACCTCATATCTCTTAACAAACCTTGCACTTTCGATGCTTTTTTTGTGAGGCCTTCTTTCTTAAGTCTTCAACATGTTTTCCTAAACAATGAAAATAAGAGGAGAAATGTGATTTTATGCAAACAAAACCAAATAAGTAAGGAAAATTAAAAATGAAAATGGTTATAGAATACTTATCTTTGGAGGTTGATGAGGGATCCCTCCAAGCTTGAGGGATACCTATAACCTTAAGAACAAATAAAAATGCTTTTCAAAAAATATGTTAAACCCAAAAACTAGAAATCAAAGTAAAATAACAAAATCTTAGATCAAAGGACATTCGTAGTGTAAGTCCCTTAAATCGAATTCTTCGGGCTTAGTTTTCTTTGGATATCCTTCTTCAACTACATTGGCTTGATCCCTGCTTCTCTTCTTGTTCTTCGGATTGTCGTGGTAGTCACTTTTATAGTGACCCATCTAGTGGCATTGGTAGCATTCTATCTTGAACATATCAACCTTCTTTCTTGGCCCTCTTGACTTCTTAGGGTGTCCTTTCTTGTGAGAGGTAGTGTAAGAATTTGACACATTCCTTCTCCGTTATTGGATACTAATGAAATCCTCATTTCTTGTTGGGTGCAGGCATTCCACAGTTGTTCAAAGGTGGCTTCTTTCCAACTATTGAGACCTGAAGCAAAAGAGATCCAAGTAGGTGGTAGTCCCAACAATGCAATGATTACTAACTCCTTCTCTGGCACTATTTCATCTATGGCTTAAAGTTCATATTTGATCCTTGATATCCTTACAAAGAAGGAAGCCACAGTTCATCCTTTGTCATCTTTGCAGACCTCAACTCATTCTTCAAGATTGCTACTTGACCTGCATTCTTGATAGTGAATAATTGTGTTAATGCTTCATACATTTCTTGAGCATGGTCTATATTGGAAATGTATGGGACAAGATTGTCCTGAATGCTTTCTAACATTAGAGTCATAGCATATATTTCCAATTCCCTATACTTAACCTTGTCAGTGTCACTGGATTCTTCGGTAGGTTTCTTCACCTTCCCTTTGACCACATCCAAGACCTTGTTATTTTCAAGAATGAGGTCAATCTTCTTATTCCAAGATTTGTAATTTGATGCTTCTTCCAACTTGTTTTCACTCTTTAATGTGTTAGACATTGTTCTTGAAGATAGAGAGCCTCTTCTCTTATAAGAGATCATTATATGATCCCTAGAACAATCCTTTAGATTCCTTCTAGTACATACTTAAGACTATCTTTTTCCTCCTTCACCTTAGCTCTGAAACCATGTTAGAAAATCAGAAAGGCAGAAAGATTTTCTTACATTCTTACTTGTGATTCTTTTATATTTATGTTCTTATTTATCTTTTAGTTCATCAAGCAATTACCAAAACAATAACACAAGGACAACAGGTGTAGGCGGACAGCGAGGGCAAAACCCCTATCTAGGGGAAAACCCAGTCAACAAATCTTCCTTCAATAGTTTCTCGAGATAATCCAAGACTCTAGACCCAGATAGAGATTCCCTCCACACCAAGTCAGCCCTCAATCCTTCTTGCAGATGACAACCCTTCCAAAGCAACATCGACCTAGCAGCGTCAGCACCAGCTTCGACACAATATATGTAGCAACAGTAGCTTCGACCAGACTTGGAGAACTTCGATCTCGCTTGATACACCTCGAAATTGAGTAAGACTCATCCCAAAATTTTGATCTTTAGCCCTTCTATATTCATCTAGAAACTCGCACTTCCTTTAAGCTCATTTTCTATCCCTTAACCAACTTAGTACTTTTCCAGCTTCCAACTTCAGAGATCGAACTATGAGAGAGAGAATGAGATGCTCCAAATGAATTCGAGCTCCTTGTATTTATAGCCTTCTCAAGAGGTCGAATTACTTGTTTTGAGGCCGACTTGGTGTGGAGGAGAACAAATTCATTTTTGACTCAAAAATAATTATTTTTATGTGATTTGAAAACCCAAGAAGGGTCTCTTTAAATGCATTGTTATGCTCTTGGCCTGTAAGAAGATGCCAGAATACAAAATATACGAAGAAATACAACCCAGAACACAGAACAATATGAGAAAAACGACAAGTATTTTATTATGCAGAGATGAAAGCAATGTTCACTTGCCTCTTCGAGGGGGCAACCTCCAGCAGAGCAGAGCTCAATTACAAAATAAGACATGATACTCCTTAATGGGGAGTCTCTATCCTTTATATAGGATTCATACATGCAATACCATGGGTCAGTACCATGGTTCTCTCAATACCATTTATCTAATACCATGGCCCATTTGCAACTAACTATGGTCCCTTTTTTAAATGTGGGTCAACCACTTACAACTATTAATATGGGCTTTATTGACTCTTTAACTAACTATAACTATGACTCGACCCTATTACATAAATAGAGGGGTTAGGGTTGGACCCTAACATGGCCTCCCCCATAAAAAGCAGCCTTGTCCTCAAGGCTTAAGCTGCGGAAACTGTTGAAGAATAGTGGCTAGTTCCTAGGTCACATCTTCTAGAGAGGTGTCTTTCCACTTGACGAGGACTTCCTTGACTGTACATCTATGCAGATGTTGTTCCCGCGTGTCGAGGACCTATTCAGGTTGGAGCCAGAGTGAACCTTCTTCTTCCAATTCAGGTAGACTGGTTTGAATGTTGCAATTGTTCCCCACCACTTTCTTGAGGCATGATACATGGAAGACGGGATGGATTTTTGAAGTTGGGGGCAAGGCTAGCTTTTAGGCTACTTCTCCAATGCGCTGAAGTATTTGATAAGGTCCGTAGAATTTTGGAGCTAATTTTTGACAGCCCTTGTCTTTGAGTAATGTTTGCTTATATGGTTGCAACCTCAGGAATACATAATCCCCTTCTTGAAATGTGCGCTCTAAACGATGTTGGTCTGCCTATTGCTTCATGTGATTTTGAGCTTGATGGAGATTATCTTTGAGACAGACTAGCATGGTTGCACAGTTCTGTAGGAGTTAATCCACTGCTTGCACCTTAGAGGATCCAGGGAGATAAGAAGTAGGTGAAGGTGGGAGTTGACCATACACTGCTTCATATGAAGTCATCTTGTTGAATGCATGACAGTTAGTATTATACCACTTAGCTAGAGGTAACCACTATACCCATTGATGTTGATTTTCTGAAGTGAAGCACCTTAGGAAGGTCTCCAAACATTTGTTGATTGCTTCAGTTTGACCATCAGTGTCGGGATGATATGAAGTACTTAGTTGGAGTTGGGTGCCTTGTAGCTTGAAAATTTCTCGCCAAAAATTACTGGTGAAGGTCAGGGCACGATCAAACACAATGGAGGTGGGCATGCCATGTAGTTTGAATATCTGGTCCATGAAAGCTTGAGCCACCAAAGTGTGGGTAAATGGGTGGGGTAGGGCACAAAATGAGCATATTTAGAAAGTCTGTCCACAAACACCATGACGATTGACTTGTTGCTTGACTTCGGAAGACCAGTAATGAAATCCATAGAAACATCCATCCAGATTGAGGCAGGGATGGGCAATGGTTGTAAGGTGCCTGGGGACTTCACTGTTTCTCCTTTGTGGCGTTGACACACATCACATTCAGCTGCAAAAGTAAGAATGTTAGTTTCATGCCTATCCAAAAGTAAGAACGATGAGTGCGAGCATAAGTCTTTTGAAAGCCTGCATGGCCTACAATGGGAAATGAGTGCAACTCTGCCAAAATGCGTGTTTTGATGGTGGATGTCGGCGATATCACTACTTTATCATTGCAGCAAAGAATCTCATCCTTCCAAGAGTATCCCACTGTGAAATTAGTATCTGCTCTCAAGTTATTAATGAGATCGAAGAGAGAGGGATGTGAAAACCATTCATTGCGGGCTTCTTCAATCCAATTTGGTATGGGGAGATAAATTGATAACAGGGTGCTTTCATCCTCAAATTGGCATGATAAAGCATCCGCTACTACATTTTCATGCCCTTTCTTGTAAATTATCTCATAATCATATCTCAGCATTTTGGCCAGCCATTTATTTTGTTGGGGCAAGGATAGACGTTGCTCCAAAAAATATTTGAGGCTCTGATGGTCTATGTGGATTTGGAAACGCCACCCCAATAAGTACGGTCGCCAGGTATCTACTGCATGTAAGATGGCCATCATCTCCTTCTCATAGGTAGATTGTCCCAGATGTTTCCCACCTAGTTGTTGGCTGGTGAAACCCAAGAGTCGACCTTCCTGCATTAAGACAGCACCAATACCAGTACCTGAAGCATCACATTCAATCACAAAAGATTTGGTGAAGTCGGGTAGTGCCAATACGGGAGTGGAACACATGGCCTGTTTGAGACCCATAAACGCCTATTGTGCGTCATCAATCCAGAGGAATGAATTTTTCTTGAGAAGGTTATGACGGGTCTAGCAATGCGACCATAATTGCGGACAAATTTGCGATAGTAGCCAGTGAGACCCAAGAATCCCCACAGACTCTTAAAGGTCTTTGGTTGGGGCCAATCCTACATTGCCTAGATCTTATTGGGATCCACCCGGACACCTTCACGACCCACAATGTGGCCCAAATACTCGACTTCTTCCATGCCAAAAGAGCACTTGGACAATTTGACAAATAATTTATGCTTCCAGAGCAGTTGCAAGAGCAAGTCTAGCTGAAGATGTTTTTCCCAAGTGAGGCTGTAGATGAGAATGTCATCAAAGAAAATGACGACAAATTTTCTGAGATATAGTTTGAGCAGGGGATTCATGAGGCTTTAAAAAGTGGATGGGGCATTACAGAGACCAAATGGCATGACTAAGAATTCATAATGGCCTTCATGAGTTCGGAAAGCAATCTTTGGAATGTTGACTTCTTTCATGCGTATTTGGTGGTAGCCCAAGTGAAGATCTAGCTTAGCAAAGAATTGAACGCCATGTAGTTCATCTAGCTAATCATCAACAACCGAGATAGGGAATTTGTCTTTGACTATGAGTTTGTTGAGGGCCCCATCTTTCTTGAGCACCATGACCACTGGTGATGAATAAGGACTGATGCTAGGACGAATGACACCAACTTCTAGGAGTTCCTTGATGATTTTTTCAATTTCATTCTTTTAAGCAAAAGGATATCTATATAGGCGCACATTCGACAGTTGTGCCCCTAGGACCAAAGTGATGCTATGATCATGTTCCCCTCTAGAGGGTGGAAGCTCTTTAGGTTTGTCAAAGATCTGTTGGTGGTGGTTTCAGACCTGTTGCATCTCAGGATGAATCTGAAGAGCAATGGGCTCGATAGCCTGGATGGCATTAAATTGGGCAATAACTCCATGACGGTGTTTTTTCAACAACTCTTCCATTCAATGTGAGCTGATGATAGAAGGAGCACTTGCCTAGAGTCCACGGAGGGTATGCATGCAGTCATTCTGCTTAAAACTCATATATAACTCCTAGAAATCCATTGTGATTGGGCCTAGTGTGCGAAGCCATTCAGCAACCAAGACAATGTCACAACCACCCATGTTGATTGCAAACATGTGGGTCTTTCGATGGTAATCTCCCATCTGAAGTTTGATATTTTCACATCGACCTTCACATATCATTGTCCCCCCATCAGCAATCTAGACCTGGAAATTAGACACTGCCCTGACAAAACAAAGAACAGCTTCGGCGACTCTCTGATGGATAAAGTTATGAGTGCTGCCACTATCAATCAATACTACTACAGGGCGACGTTTAATAAAACCTCTGATTTTGAGAATTTGGGGCACAGAAATGCCTAACAAAGCATGTAGCGAGATAACAGGATCTTCTGGCGTAGCTGGGAGCTCATTGTCCTGTTGGGTGTCCTCATCTTCCTCCTGTGGTCCCTCAAGGGGTGGGGCTTCCTCAGATGAGTTGTGATCAATAACATCAATTTGAAAGAATTTGGGTTCCTTGCATTTATGCCCCGGGGAGTATTTGTCATCACAGTAGTAGCACTGAACCTTAAGTGTTTGGGTAGTGCCCTGAACCTGGGTGGGGCATCCCTTGGCTATGAAATTTGGACAAGGCAACTGGGCAGCTAAAGCACATTCCACTTCGATAGCCTTTTTGCAAGCATCCATCCATGTAGGTGGGTGGTGCATCCAGACATGGGCTGGGATGGCTTCTTTGAGACCACTTATAAAACATTCCAAGTAGAATTCACCTACCAAACCTTCTGTGCAGATGGCCAATGTCTCAAAGGCTGCAATGTAGTCTTTTACAGTGTCTGTCTGTCGGAGCTTGGTAAGACAACCCAAAAAATTATATTCACAGTCAAAGCGGTCACAAATGGATTTTGAGAACACCTGCTAAGTAATTTTCCCGGGATAGCATTTTCGATGCCACTACCACCATTGCCATCTCTCTTGGTCTAAGTAAAGGCCTCCCACAGGTAAAGGCCTCCCACACGTAGTTTAGTTTCATCATCTAGGATATCATTCAGAGTGAAATATTGGTACATTTGTGCTACCCATACCATCGGATTAGAGCCATCAAATTTACACATGTCTAGCTTGGGTGGTCGAGGGTGGGAATGTTGGTGATTTCCATGGATGTGAAAATGATGGCTAGATTCTCCTTTAAGGTCTTCATTAAAACCATGTGCCTCTGAATGCAACCCCAGCAAGCTCCTTTTGCATGTGTCCATGAATTTCTGCATCTGATCGGCTAAGATCTAGAAAGAAGCCAATTGTTTTTCAAGGCTCTTGATTTTCTCGTTGGCCATGGCTTGAGCTTTGGTTTCTACCATACACAGATCCTGGTCACTTGTCGTCACTTTGAAAAAAAATTGGGACTGCCTGAAAATTGAAGTTAACAAGTGAATGGTACCACCGCGATCAGCCCATCGTCCTGATTCTTATGGGCTAAGTCTCTTATAATTACTCCCTGCTTATCAATACTGCAGTGGCCAATTTCCAGAAAACTTAATCTTGCCCAATGCCTTGCAAAAATCACCCAGGGTATAGGAGCCACAAGCCTCACTGCACAAATGGTCATATCTGCCTGCGAAACCCCCAAGTACTGAATGTGAGTTGGATTGCAGCTGCAATAGAACTCCAGCGGCTAGATCTGAATGGTATTGTGGCGATAGAACCTCAACTGGTGGATTTGATTGTTGCGGCGGCGACAAAACCCCAACTGCTAGATCTGATTTGGCAAAGAATATAATGGGTGATCTTCAGAGAGACGAGGGAACTATGGTCTCAAGGAGTGTCAAGTGTTACAGATCGCAATATACATAAGGGTCCAACAGTAGTACTCAGTCCAATCTTTCAGAGCACTAACTAAGGATGATTAACCATACCCTTAGCCATATTACCCGACTACCCTATCGTACGCGCAAGTAATCTCCCCGAGTGTTGTTCTCGGTGTACTGTAGCAACAAGATGGCCAACGGTTTATCTAAGGTGAGGTTTTAGGTGAGCCTAGGGGGCTACTGATATACCCTGAGGGTACGTGGAAGACAGTCCATGCGCGGTTCTGTCTAATGTGCTACTACTCGAAGGGGTACCCACAGGGGTTACAAGGAAGTCCATCAAGCGTGACCACCTCTTGTATTTCCTGCGTGCATGCCACCCTAAATCCGCAGGTTTATGCACTCAATGACAGATCCTGTGGTTTACAAACACCAGAACACATCTCTAGCCTAAAAAAAAAATTCTGCCAAAAATGGAGATACAACCAGCCCTGGAAAGCGCTCTGATACCACTTGTTATGCTCTTGACCTGCGAGAAGATGTCTAAATACCAAATATATGAAGAAATACAACTCAAAACACAGAACAATATGAGAAAAACAAGTAGTATTTTATTATTCAGAGATGAAAGCAATGTTCACTTGCCTCTTCGAGGGGGCAACCTCCAGCAAAGCAGAGCTCAATTACAAAATAAGACACGACGCTCCTCAATGGGGAGTCTCTATCATTTATATAGGATTCATACATACAATACCATGGGTCAGTACCATGGTTCTCTCAATACCATCTATCTAATATCATGGCCCATTTGCAGCTAACTGTGGTCCCTTTCTTAAATGTAGGTTAACCACTTACAATTATTAATACGGTCTTTATTGACTCTTTAACTAACTATAACTATGACTCGACCCTATTACATAAATAAAGAAGTTAGGGTTGGACCCTAACATGTATAATGACTCTAATGACTCAAAATAAATCCTAGAAGTCCTCAATGGTGACTTTGACCTAAAACATGATGACCCAAACATGAAACTCATGCTTTAATAAATCATAATAGTAATAATAGTAATATTTTCTTCATTCTTTTGATAAGTACATCTCAAATACATTAATGAAAACCAAACCTAGTTACAAATTTCAACACAACTAAAGCAAAAGTTGTCGCACTTCTTGCAAAAGACATTTTAATTTCTAAATGACTCTTGACAATTAGAATATCAGTGCAAAAGACATTTTAATTTCTAAATGACTCTTGACAATTAGAATATCATTCTGAACAAAAAAGACATTTTGAAAAAAACCAAAATTACTTATCGAATGCATTTTTTACTTTTTCCTCACTAATTTTAATGCTTATAAACATTATAAAAGTCCCTAATATATCACCCCTTTTTTTTAATTCAATTAAATACTCTCTTTCTTTTCCTTTTTTTTTTTGTTTATTAAAATATAATTTAATTTAAGTTATATAGTCCATATATATATTTGCATGTCCATGGGGCCTTGGATAAATGATGATCAGGTGTTTTGTTAAGGCACTCCTTGACGTGAAGTCATTGATTCAATCCGCTGCCTGTGCCCAGATAGAAGTGATATATTGAACATGATGATGTAGTCCTACCAAGCTTACACGAATATATATATATATATATATATATATATATATATATGCGCTTTTTTTACTTAAATATAACTTGATGGATTTTTGTTAAATAATTTATTTATTTATTTTAACAACTTAATTTCCAAAAATGAGAATGCTAATGTTTTCCAATGGGCGGATGTGATTGTAGAATGTAAATGCTTTCAGCGAGCAGAAGTGACTGTGGAATGTGTGTTGAGTTTGAGAGTGTAACAAAGAATTCGATTTGTTTGAAGAAAGTGGAGGTGTGCGGGTATGTTTTTTTTTGCAAGCTTTGCTTTCAGCACCAGAACCCACTGACCCTCATAATATTGTGTATAGATAAACTACATACAACGACTGGTAGAAATCGCATGACTGTGTTTTTTGTGGCAGGTGTAAGCATAAGGCGGCTGTGGTAGAGGTAAACAGTGACAACGTGCAGAAGGGTGGTCTAGCAAAGTCGCAAAGTGGTCGGTGGTTTGGCAGATTCATAGGGTGGGCAATGACATGAGGAAAAAGAGGCGGTGGAAGAATTGTCGGAGGACTGGTCGTACAACATAAGGAAGTGTTGTTGGGTGTATGATCGACAGATTGGTTGGATCACTGGCATGACAGGGCGATGGCAGAACTCTGTAGACAGTAACAAGGTGGATGAGGGTAGCACAAAAGGAAGAAAGGATTACGGGGGAAGACAATGGAACCGCTCAGCAGTGCCGATTGATTGCAAGAGTTCTAGACAACAATGGCAGCTTGGACTACCGCGGACTAATTTTTTTATATACTTCTATTTCGTTTTGTTTTTTTCCTATATATACTCTCTTTTTATTTTCCTTTTAGTTTTGTTTTTTTTTTCTTTTTTAAATGGCCAAAGGCATGACAACGAAATGGAGAACCTTCAAATACTTGTGTGGTTAAAACCCTGAATTCTAACTGCAATAAACTGACGAAGGGTTGATAGCCAAAGGCCTGGTTATCAAACAATGTGGCTCTGATACCAAATGTTACAAACAAAGCTCATATACACAGCGGAATATTCAGAGTATTTGATATATGTAAATATCCATTATAAGACAATAATATCTATATTACAATGAGGGTCCGCTTATATACCTATGCAGGTGCCCTTTTATGAAGGGTCATGTCCTTTAAGCCATGCCTCTTCAGTGACTATTTGTTATTTAATTAATAATTATTGTGATTATCATTATTTTTATTATTTTTATATATTTTCATTCATAACAGAATTGGTAATCTACTTCAGGGATATTTGAAGTATTCTGAAATCCCCAAACAAAAGACGTGACATATTCTGTACTAATATAAATATAATAAAATCTCTCGTGATTCTGATTCTGCTATCATGTCATTATGTACACCATGAGAGATATGAGTATAAACAACAAATAGACAAGAGAACATCTCATTAAGCTGTGCTGTGAGATAAATATGGCGACAAGAGAACATCTCATTAAGCTGTCCTGTGAGATGAATATGGGTATTGACAGAAGAACTTCCTTTCCCTTGTTAAATTTCGAAGTTTTATATAAAAAGGACTGAAGTTACATAGTACTCTAGATATAACAAAATCTCTCCTTTATCATGTTATCCTCTGCACCATGAGATATGAGTTGACACCAAGATAGATAATTAAAACATCCCATTCAAGCAAAAAAGAATTTCAGAGCTCCATAACCAGGATAACCACAATGAAGCTACATACGAAAAAATGAGCTAAGAAATGAAGATGTGACAACAAAAATCAAAACATCAAACAATATTGGACATCTGGCCAAGCAAACAGGAAGTGAAGAGCAAGGATAGTCCCGAGAAGGGAACAAATTTGAACCTCTAGATTTGGTGCAAGAATATATGGATATATACGATGGAAAGTCTACATAGGAATAATGGGAGAACCATCAACCATCAATCATGACTAAGGTCAAATCATTATCGATACATCTTACACCGAAGGAGATGTCAGAAAGAATAGATCAAGGGTAGTCACAAGAAGGGAACGAATTTGAAGCTCTAGATTTGGTGCAAGAAGATACGCTTGTGGAAAAGTTATCTTCTATGCCAGATTTGAACACAAAGCAAACCATTGAGCTTTCTTTCGGAGAAATAATTTTGGAAGGGAATTCTATCAATGTCCTTTTATCAGGACCGCTCCAAAATGAAGAAAATAGAAACAAGGACAATACAAGGAAGTCCGAAGAACAATAATCAAAAGATTTGAAACAATAGTGGACATTTGGCCACGCAAACAGAATGAAAAGGACAAGGATAATCATAAGAAGCGAACACATTTGAAGCACTATATTTGGTGCAGGAAGATATGGATATAGGAAAATGAATATCTATACAAGAAAAAGGCGAGTTGTTAACCATAAATTATCATGAAGGTTAAATTGCAACCCTAGGGAAAGTATCTCAACAATCTTACACCTGAAGATGTTGCTTCAGAATTATAAACAAGGGAATGAAGAAAGTGATAAAGAAATACTGACCAAAGAAATCAGGAGGAACCAGGACCAGGGATCAAAACTTGTGGGAAATTTGTCTCTTATGATAGAATAAAATGCAAAGTGAATCATTGGCCTGTCTTTTTAGGAGAAACTGATTTGTGAGAAAACTCCATGGATAGTAATTTTATCATGACCTCCCCCAAAAAGAAAAAGAGAGGAAAATAACAAGGGAATCCTCACAAATATCAGTCTTTAATCAATTTGAAATCTCAGATCCTGATTGTCTCAACTTCTAGAAAATGTAAGAGGAATGGCAGGTGAAGGCATTATATCATTTTATTGACTATGTCCAAACTACTATGGGGAAACACCACTATTTTCCCACTTTTATATTATATTATACTATAAAAGGAAATTAATAATTTCTCAATTATCCAAAAAAAAAGACTTTCTAAACTTGCATATTCTTGCATGTTCTCCAAAAAAGACAAGATGGTCTTTCATGATTTCTTGTAGATAATGCAGATATGTAATCAACATTGTACAGCACTAACCCAATACAACTGTAGGATTATCTAAAAATATATCTCTCTTCTTCTGGACCTCCTGGATTAGGAAGATTATCTAAGTGGGTTAAATCAAATCTCATTTATTATGTTTATAAAATTCAATATTTCACAAAGACTCTGATTCATTTAACAACTTGGTAAGGTAATGCACAAACTTAAATAGGATGCATTTTATATAATAGACCAAGCTACCTAGTGTAGAGGAATTTTATTATGACCTACTACCACTAGATTGCATTCATCAGTAAAAATATCTAGAAGAAAGGTCAACTTTTAGATAATCCTCTTAAACAGGAGGTCAGTTATGTGAAAGATCAACAGAGACTTTTTTAAAATAGTACATGTCAAAGAGGCAGTAAAGGAAAATACTATGTAAAATGAAACCTCATGTTAAATAAATTCAGGGCAAGGCAGGCACAACCATCAAATTTCAAATGCAAATAAATACAGAGCGAAACTATCTGCTATACCCGTACAGTGAATCCAGGCAAATGTGAAGAGATGCCCAAGTTGATAATTTTATAAAATGGCTAAATTACAGTTGTTTTGATTTCTCACTATAAAACCCTATTGAAGGTTATCGTACAGAAAACAATATAGACTAAACCATAGTTATGACATCAAACACTTCCTTAGTTCAGATTTAAAGTGAACCAAGTCAAAGGGTGTCTCTATACTCTCTCCAATTCTGTCACGTGTGCAGCTCGTTGGTTTGTCAAAAGCTCCCGCCATCTTTGAAGTAACTTCTCTTGTTGTTGAATTAACTCATCTTTAACCTTTAGCTCTTCCTCCAATTCTTGAATCTCCTGAATAAGAAATGACAAAATTAAACAACTGAAACTAGCAAGGAACCTGAAGATACATTTTATTTGCTTTAAGGACAGACAAAGGTCAACATCCACCCCTACAAACCAACCCACTATTTCTGTAGCATAGGTGCTGTCTAAAAGACTAAAGTAAATCAAATGCTTGTATAGATGCCAAAAGAACAATATTTTCGCAGCCAAATCTCCAACATCTCAAGAATAGGCTTTATAAAGAACATGATCTACATTGCATGTTTGCAAAGTATGGCCTTTATTCCCCAATTGTATAAGTAACAACATCCGGAAAGGCCAAAAATTGTAACTGGGATCATAAAATGAATCAAATTTAGATTTTCAAAGAGACTTCAAATGGTTGGCATAGAAACTTTCAGTAGTCTAATTTGGACAGATCTTTGATTAATTGAAAAAGCATGTTATTTTGGTTCCTCACAATACTAGAGATGCAAAACAGGGAACACCCCTAAAAGGGAAAAGGTTAATTGGTGAAATGTAATCCTTCAAAACTCAAATTGGTGTAGAAACCATCCCTCTTACATAGCTTTTGATGATTCCAGAAGTAGATTCACTTTGGGATTCTGTTCACTGATTAGGTTCTAAATGGGAATTGCAGAGTTCTTTCAAGTTGCCTATAGCAGGAATGAAAACGAAAAAAACTCCCATAATTTCTGGCTATTCTGGCAAGGATACAGTATTGTTACTACCCTGAACAACCAAACTTCCTTAATAAAGTTGCCCCCCAGGTAAAGTGCAGTTGGGCACTCAACACACACAATCATTTGTCTTATAGACGTAACAATCTCAGAAATATTAGTTCAATAAGCACAGTTGCTTCAGATAGTTCTCAATTATCCAGTCAAATTTTTAAAAATATCCTTCGCTGCATATGGCCTAATGTGATGTGTCTTCACATAGGAGGCTTGTTACTGTGATTTTCCCATTATGAACAATGTGTCCTTTGAGTCCCCTGTGGATCAGGTACAAGGGGAATGCTTTGGGGACTGTGCCCTGTTGTTCCCGATTGGCAGGGGATGCCGCAAGGATGTTATTTGTTGCAGAGGACCGCCCCAAGGACAACCCCAAACCAGGGAAAATTTTAAGGATCCATAATTAGGTGTAGAGTCTTTGGCAAATCTTACTAATCCTTAAAATCCCAACTACAAATGTTTAAGGATCCATACTTAACTAAGTGCATAGATTCTTTGGCAAATATTACTAGTTATTAAAATCCCAGCCATAAGTGTTTGGCAATATTTTTGTAGAATATTCAAATTTCCAAGGATTTAGTTTCTTGAAAATTTCAACAATTTGTGTAGGTGAATAAATTTATCCTATAGAAATTTAGGCAAACCAATTTTTCAAAAAAAAAAATGGAAATTGGCAAATCATTTTCGGAAACATTAAAGGAAAATTAGACAAATTGTGAAAAAAAATAGCTCCTAAAATTGTCCCTGTCACCAACCCCATAGGAGACACACCCCACGGGTTCTAACCACTGAAAAGCATCTCAAAAAAAAATACATTTCTAAATACTAAATAGGCCCCATTAAACCCATTAAATTCTAGAATGTGCCCACTGACTTCTAACTGGGCAGTGACATTGAGGATTAGAGTTTCATCACAGGAACTTTAGGGGCTGTCTGCAACTGTGCCCAAAACACATCACCACATCCCCTAATTCCAAACCATAGTTGCATGAATTGCCAGTATGATTCATATTTGCAAGTAGACCAACAAACTCAGATTTGACAAGTTTTACCAGGAATACCCGTGAATCGAACTTGTACTTGTGAGTCAGCAATTACTAATGAATTTTTGAAGTCCAGTGAATTTGACTTGGATTTTTGGATGACATTTCGTGTATGTTTTTAATTTTTTATTGTCTATGTTTTTATCATGTCTAAGTTTCACTCTCTAACCTCTCCAAGTTGTTCACCAAGCCAAGTCTGGTTGCTCTGCGCCAAACCCTGGGGAACAAGGTTTTCCCATTATATTAAGTGTTTTGTGGAACCAAGCACGGTCAGATGTTGAAATGCAATGTCAACTTTTGTTATGGGACCAATATCCCGTGATCATGGATCTCACAACGTGGTTATATCAATCCTAGTAAGGTTATTAACTTATTAGTCTTATATTTTAATGGTGGTTTAAGATAAGGACTGCCAACCTATTCATGTTCAAAGATAGGCATG
Source organism: Pinus taeda (assembly GCA_000404065.3). Lineage (NCBI taxonomy): Eukaryota > Viridiplantae > Streptophyta > Pinopsida > Pinales > Pinaceae > Pinus > Pinus taeda. The sequence goes on from APFE030514466.1 coordinate 49,245, forward strand.
AGTTTGTATATAAAGATGAGATTGACCAATATTCCTCGTTTTTTGGATAACATTTCGTGTATGTTTTTATTTTATTTTTTGTCTATGTTTTTATCATGTCTAAGTTTTACTCTCTAACCTCTCCAAGTTGTTCACCAAGCCGAGTCTGGTTGCTTTGCACCAAACCCTGGGGAGCATGGTTTTCCCATTATATTAAGTGTTTTGTGGAACCAAGCACGGTCAGATGTTGTTGAAATGCAATGTCAATTTTTGTTATGGGACACATATCCCATGACCATGGATCTCACAACGTAGTTATATCAATCCTAGTAAGGTTATTAGTCTTATATTTTAATGGCGGTTTAAGATAAGGACCGCCAACCCATTCATGTTCAAAGATAGGGATGAGTTTGTTTATAAAGATGAGATTGACCAATATCCCTCGTTTTTTGGATGACAATTTGTGTATGTTTTTATTTTTTTATTGTCTATGTTTTTATCATGTCTAAGTTTTACTCTCTAACCTCTCCAAGCTGTTCACCAAGCCAAGTGTGGTTGCTTTGCACCAAACCCTGGGGAACATGGTTTCCCCATTATATTAAGTGTTTTGTGGAACCAAGCACAGTCAGATGTTGTTGAAATGCAATGTCAATTTTTGTTATGGGACCGATATCCCATGATCATGGATCTCACAACGTGGTTATATCAATCCTAGTAAGGTTATTAGTCTTATATTTTAATGGCGGTTTAAGATAAGGACCGCCAACCCATTCATGTCCAAAGATAGGCATGAGTTTGTTTATAAAGATGAGATTGACCAATATCCCTCATTTTTTTGGATGACATTTTGTGTACATTTTTTTTTTTTATTGTCTATGTTTTTATCATGTCTAAGTTTTACACTCTAACCTCTCCAAATTCTTCACCAAGCCGAGTCTGGATGACATTTTGTGTATGTTTTTATTTTTTTTCTTGTCTATGTTTTTATCATGTCTAAGTTTTACTCTCTAAACTCTCCAAGTTGTTCACCAAGCCGAGTCTAGTTGCTTTGCACCAAACCCTGGGGAACATGGTTTCCCCATTATATTAAGTGTTCTATGGAACCAAGCACAGTCAGATGTTGTTGAAATGCAATGTCAATTTTCGTTATGGGACCAATATCCCGTGATCATGGATCTCCCAATGTGGTTATATTAGTCCTAGTAAGGTTATTAGTCTTATATTTTAATGGCGGTTTAAGATAAGGACCGCCAACCCATTCATGTTCAAAGATAGGCATGAGTTTGTTTATAAAGATGAGATTGACCAATATCCCTCATTTTTTTGGATGACATTGTGTATGTTTTTATTTTTTTATTGTCTATGTTTTTATCATGTCTAAGTTTTACACTCTAACCTCTCCAAGTTGTTCACCAAGCCGAGTCTGGATGACATTTTGTGTATGTTTTTATTTTTTTGCTTGTCTATGTTTTTATCATGTCTAAGTTTTACTCTCTAACCTCTCCAAGTTGTTCACCAAGCTGAGTCTGGTTGCTTTGCACCATACCCTGGGGAACATGGTTTCCCCATTATACTAAGTGTTTTGTAGAACCAAGCACGGTCAGATGTTGTTGAAATGCAATGTCAATTTTCATTATGGGACCAATATCTCGTGATCATGGATCTCCCAATGTGGTTATATCAGTCCTAGTAAGGTTATTAGTCTTAAATTTTAATGGTGGTTTAAGATAAGGACCGGCAACCCATCCATGTTCAAAGATAGGCATGAGTTTGTTTATAAAGATGAGATTGACCAATATCCCTCATTTTTTTGGATGACATTGTGTACGTTTTTATTTTTTTATTGACTATGTTTTTATCATGTCTAAGTTTTACACTCTATCCTCTCCAAGTTGTTCACCAAGCCGAGTCTGGTTGCTAACCAAACCCTAGGGAACATGGTTTCCCCATTATATTAAGTGTTTTGTGGAACCAAGCACAGTCAGATGTTGTTGAAATGCAATGTCAATTTTTGTTATGGGACCGATATCCCATGATCATGGATCTCCCAATGTGATTATAACAATCCTAGTAAAGTTATCAGTCTTATATTTTAATGGCAATTTAAGATAAGGACCACCAACCCATTCATGTTCAAAGATAGGCATGAGTTTGTATATAAAGATGAGATTGACCAATATCCCTTGTTTTTTGGATGATTTTTTGTGTATGTTTTTACATTTTTTATTTTCTATGTTTTTATCATGTCCAAGTTGTTCACCAAGCCGAGTCTTGTTGCTTTGCAAGTTTGCACCAAACCATGGGGAACATGGTTTTCCCATTATATTAAGTGTTTTGTGGAACCAAGCACGGTCAAATTTTGTTGAAATGCAATGTCAATTTCTGTTATGGGACCAATATCACGAGATCATGGATCTCCCAATGTGGTTATATCAATCCTAGTAAAGTTATCAGTCTTATATTTTCATGTTCAAAGATACGCATGGGTTTGTATATAAAGATGAGAATGACCAATATCCCACGATCATGGATTCACAATGTGGTTATATGGATCCTATTAAGGTTATTAATCTTATATTTTAATGACTCTTTTAAGTTAAAGACAGCCAACCCATACATGTTCAATTATAGGCATGAATTTGTATTTAAAGGTGAGATTAAAATGTAATGAAGACAACTTAAGATCATAATGTATGCATAATACAAATTACTTTGGGGTTGTTTTCCCCTCATTGCATCTATTCATCTATGTGATCGTTAGTTTGCATTTCTCAATCATCATAACATGCTATTAGTACAACTTCGACCACGTGTGAGAGAACCGGTCTCCACCACTGATGTATAAGTTAGTTTTGTGCAACGTTAGGTGTTGTGAATGGATATATCATTGTCATGAATAGATGTGCATGGAATAACTTTGTCAGTACATAAAGTTATTTGCAAGATACGATGACACTCAACAAAGTCTTAATTCCTAGTAAAGTAGATGTGGGGTACCCAAGAAAGCCTTAATTCTTGGCTAATTATGAGACAAGCAAAGTGATAGACAATTGACACGAAACATCTAGATGATTTAGCTCTTACCTATAAACACAAACCGATGACCCCATGTGTACAAAGATTTTTCACCATTATTTGGTGTCTTTAGTGCATAAAAATATCTAATATAATAACTTTTAACATACATTTTTGACACTTGAAAAATTATTAGTGCTGCAACATATAATTGTTTGGCATCCAAGATACAATTTTGAGAGGGTTGGATGCTCATTGATGGAGGGAAAAAATAGCTAAAGAACTCAAAATAAGTATGATTAGTTTTTCGATATGTTTGATGATAATTTGTGTTGGAAGATGTAGCAAAGAATAAAATTTATTGGAGAACAAACATTGAAGAGGTAACAAAGTTTATGGTAGTTGTCAAACAGAGTGACATCATGGAAGGAAATTACAACCCCACATATTGATTCTTCATGGACAAAAAGATAGTTGTTGTCTTTACAAAGGGGCGAGAAAATAATAACGTTGGAGCTTTGGAATTTTTATAACAATTTGGGGACACCTATTAATCAAGTTTGAGAATGAAGCAAGATGCCCAAGAAATGGTGAAAGATGGTGTGGCGAAGGCAAGTATGATATTTGATAATAAATCGGTCTAGATATATCTTAACAACAAATCTATCAAGCATCAGGATTCAAGAGGGATCAACTCTCTAGAGGTTTAAACCTTATCTTAACTCATTACACCCTAAAAATGGATTTAAACTAGTTTTTACTATTATTATTGGTATTTATAAAGCCCACATGAAAATACATCTATGTATTTTAATTTTTTGTTAATCATATTTTATTTTTTATTTGTATAGCCTATGTTAACATTTCAAATGAATCTTAACAGCTCCCCCATACTAGGTCGTCGAATGTGCCTCTATGAGCAGCAAAGATTAGAGTTACAAATGTCACATAATCAAAATCCATGCATGTATGTACTATATAAGATGAATGCATGTAGCTCACCAAGCTGCCCACATGATTGCATGTGAGCTATCTTGATTGTCCCTCGATGATGAAATGAAATCCTTCATAATGGTTATAGTAATATGGAATCTTGTTTGAAGCCACCATTGGACACTTATGAGTGACCAATACAAAAATCAAAAGTATCTTAGTATTCTAACCACTCCATTGGCCACAAATGTGTGAGAAGGGTGGTTTAGGGAGTACTGCATGTTAGCATTTAAGGTTACTTCGAAAATGTTTACACCATGTTTAGGGGTGCTTCATGAGAAGAGGGGTTCATGGTGTATGGTCAACCATGGTGTTCCATGATGGACTTGCACATTGGAAGTGGCTTACTCCTACATAATTTGACCTTATGTGGACGTGCTTGTATGACATTCTTCCTTAGAACATTGGAGACTTATCAAGCTTAGTGACAACTTCATGTGGTTGACACATGAAGGGAGATTGTTTGCTTGAAGGATGCCTTGAATTGGAGAAGAAGCATTGGGATCCTAAGGAGGGTATTGAGCCCTAGACAACATAGGGTTGCTTGGTTGCTTGCATGGAGGCATACACTTGAATTGAAGATGCTTGGGTTGAAGGAGTGGAAATGTAGTTGCAGTCGTCCTTGAGGAGGCACATGACCTTGGAGATGAATTAAAGCTTTGAAGCATTACAAGAGGAGAGTTGAAAGTTAGAGAATAGTGCTCATGCCTTTGAGCCTTGCTACTTAATCATCATCACCTTGGACCTGACATGTGTCATTTGCAGTAGATCATTTCATTTGTATTGACCTACTTGTGTCTTATAAGTTGTATGTTGTGAACCAAGTCCACTTTTCACAGTAGATCTGCTAATTTTAGTTAACGATAGTATGTTCTATGCTTAGCACAATTACTTCAATGTTCCTTAACAGCCCAATGACAATTTCCAATTTAGTTTTCCGATAGCAATCACATTAACCATAAATCACATCGACATTAACTGTAGATAGAACATAAAATAAAATGCAGAAGACAATCCAAGACAATAGGACACCAAATTTGGCAGATGTTAGGGAAAAACCCCAATGTGGGGAAAACCCTTTGATCAATTCTTCTTATTATTATATCAAATGCTTAGCAGAGAGTACAAAAAGTCAAAGTTGATTTGACAAATCAACGTCAAAACAACCCTGTCAAATCTGCAGTCAAACTCAACCCTAACCAAAAAGTCAAAGGTAGTCAATGCAATAGCAAAACTTCCCCTTTGAAGCTCGATCAAAGGCAGTCAAACTCGGCCTCCAGCAATGGTCAAAGACAACCCAAAAACAATCATAAAATCTGCAGTCAAACTGAAGTCAACCCTACGATCAAACAAGCATGCAGTCAACGCAAGCCAAACAGCCTAGAAAATCTTGTTTTCTGTGTCAATCAATGCAACCTAGTCAAACAAAGTCAAACACTCCAAAAGCGCAATCAAACATGGTCAAACAGTGCTTGGTCGTCAAACTCAACTCTTGAAATTTTTGGCCTTGTACTTTTGTTTAAAATCCATCCTCCTTGCCATGCGTGTGAGAGAAAGAGAATGCCCAACAGCTGTACGAACCAATGAGGGAAGGAGAGAGAAAAACGTGAGTGATGATAAGGCCAAATGAGTTGAGAGATCACTTGTATTTATACAAGTCGTTGAGATTGAAGTGACATGTCTCTTGGGCTTCATGAGCCTACATGATGATGTGGCCAACCTGAACAATTTACACTTGTGGGCATAAATTCAAAAACACATTTCTGCTTGTCCAAAATTGATGATATTTAGATCAATTTTCGTCCTCTCCAAAAGTGGAATTCAATGCAATCATCATCTCCATCAAATGAGTTGTCTAAAGTGGAATTTGGCCCAGTTTCCATTTTTAACACTCCCCCTCAACTAGGGAGAATTCCACCTACCAATCTATCCATCATCATTAATCATCATGCCATCCTGTCGTCATGTACCGTCTCTATATCTCATCTCATCTCTACTCTGTTGAACATTGATATGAATAATGAAGAAGAATTGATTGAGAGTGAGTCACAAGACCTTACCACTCTCCACTGACAAAAGTCATTTCAGAGGTAGAACCTCAATCAGACTTGATCCCAAATCAAGTTGTTGAACACCATGCATCCTAGACATAGAGAATACGGCAATAAACGATGTGTCCATCGATAGTGCTATGGTCCCTATCCACTTTTCCCAACTCATTGGCCAGATGAGAGGTACTTCCCATGAGTCTCAGGCTACATGGGTAGGATGTATGTTGGGGCATCAGCAGGAGAAGGTGAACAACTCATCCTGCTCATCTGCAATAGGAGAAGGTGAACCACTCATCCTATGCATATGTCAATCGTAGGGGAAGGTGAACCACACACCTTACACACGTGTCATCAATCATAGGGGAAGGTGAACCACTCACCCTACACACATGTCAACCATCATGGGGTATCACAAGGGAAGGTGAATCACTCACTCTGTACACAACGCACCAATAGGGGAAGGCAAACCACTCACCCTATGGTCGCTCATAGCTCCAATAAGTACCCCAAGCCCCCAGGAGCTCCCAAAGTTCAATGTCCAACTCAAGCGAGACCCTCATGGGAGGGTCTTTCCACAACTCCAAGTCTCTCTTAGAAGGCTAAGAATTTGACCTTCCCTAAGGGCTTCGTGAAGATGTCTACGACCTGCACATCAATCTTGATGTGTTGGAGCCTTATTGATCCCCATCGTACCATATCCCAGATAAAGTGGTACCTAATATCAATGTGCTTAGAGCGGTCGTGGAACACAGGATTCTCTGAAAGGTGAATCCCACGTTGGTTGTCACAGAAGATCACAGTGGTGCAAATGCTCAAATAGCTCACTAAAGAGCTTCCTCAACCAAACAGCCTCACAACAAGCCATACAAGCTGCAATGTATTTGGCCTCGGTGGTGCTTAAAGAAACTGATTTATGCTTCCTGCTCATCTAAGAAATTGAAGCAAACCCCAATGAGAAGCAACATCCAAACGTGCTTTTTTGATCCACCACATTGCCTGCCTAGTCAGCATCAATATATCCATGTAGCCTCAGATTCCAAACAATGTATCTCAGTGCATAATTGATTATGCCATGAAGATATCTCAAGAGATTCTTAGCAGCAATCCAATGTATGTGATGAGGCTCGACCATAAATTGACTCAATGTATTCACGGCAAAGCATATGTGCGGACGAGAGTTTACCAAGAACATCAAGGCCCCCACATGTTGTCTATATTCAAAAGGATTTGCCAATTTAGGCCCAACAACACTTCCACATAGCTTCTTGAAGTTGAGTTCCATCAGAGTAGACACAGATTTGCAATCCACCATCCCACATCTCTCAAGCAGTTTTACAATGTATTTTCCTTGAGAAAGGAAATCTCACCTGGCTTTTGCCAGACCTCCAGGCCTAGGAAGTAGTGCATCAATCCTAGGTCCTTCATCTCGAACTCGAAAGTCAACTCCCTCTTGCATTGATCAATGAGAGGGTTTGAAGCCAACTCCCTCTTGCATTAATAAATGAGAGGGTCTGCACCTGTCAGAAAGAGAACATCTACATAAAGGACCAAAATGAGAGGCATGTCCTTTTCAGCCTTGAAGTATAGGTTAGGATCAACATCGCTCCTTGTAAATCCCAGCTTCATAAGATAGTTATCAATCCTCTCATACCAAGCCCTAGGGGCTTGCTTCAACCCATAGAGGACTTTCTTCAACCTACATAAGTGTCCTTCGATCTTGTACTTCAAACCCTTGAGGTTGTTCCAAGTAGACTTCCTCTTTAAGCGAGACATGCAAGAAATGAGACTTAACGTCCATTTGATGTAGGCTCCATCCCTGAGAGGCAGCAAAAGCAATAATAGATTGGATAGTGGTATATCGAGCAACCGGTGCAAATATCTCATCATAGTCCACTCCTTCCTTTTGAGAGAAGCCTTGAGCAATGAACCTAGCCTTATACTTCTCAGGACTCCCATCTGCTCCATGTTTAATTTTGTATAACCATTTTGAGCTGACTACGGACTTGTCCTTCGCTCTAGGCACCACATCCCAAACATCATTTTTCATGATAGATTCATATTCCTCATTCATCGCATCCTTCCAAACTTAGTTCTTTACGGCTTCTTCGAACGTACATGGCTTAGTTTGAAAAATCGTACTCATAGCAGCTGAGTACCCTTGATACCTATTTGGCTTCTTACTTTCGCAAAATGTCCCTCTTAGAGCAATATGTCTTTCAGCATCTTCGAGAGTATCTTTGAGCCACAAAGGTCTTTTCCTTGAGGTAGAGGGATCGCCAAGAGGTGGATCAACAAGATCCATTGGGCCTTCAACATCGGGCATAGGCTCATCTGACGAAAGTTCATCCTACTTTTCTGCAACATCATGGCTTTCCCAAGGGCAGTGTTTCCATAGAAGGTGACATCATGGCGTACTTCCACATCTCTTTGACCAGGCACATAGATTCTATATGCCTTTGAATTTTCACTATAGTCCACAAATGTACCTTTCTTCCCAGATACTTCCAACTTGATTCTTTTCTCCTTAGGCACATGAAAATACATGGGACAACCAAATACTTAAAATGAGAAACATCAGGTTTCTTGCCAGTGAAAACTTCGTTGGGTGTCTTGAAATCCAGTGCTTGATGCGGGCTCCTATTTTGAACATACACAGCAATGTTGGCAGCTTCTCCCTGTTGTTGCACAAAGTGTCTAGGCACCACAACAACACTCAGAGTAAGGGTTGTCACTCATAATCCTTACTCCGTTTAGAATCTCTCCTAGGCAAGTCAAGGGGGGTAGTCCCTAAGGTAAATGGGTGAGAAAACCTGTGGATCACCGGCTCTAGGAGATTTAAATTATGGACAACTTGATGAATCTAAACGATTAAATCAGATTGATATACTAAATGCCAGTGTGAACAAGACATGACCACAAGATAAAAACAATTGTAGACCAGTGCCTTCGATATTTGAATTAACCATCAATAAAACAAGTTATCCAGAACGATTTTCCAATATGTGACGAACAGTGACAATCAAGTATGATTAATATAAACACCCAACACTGTAACATGCAAAAGATTCCAAATCTAAAATGATTTTCATCAACTGCCCAAATCTAGGATTAATTAACCTTTTCCAAAAGGCAATATGATTTATCGCACCTTGACCACAGAATAATCATAAAAAATGCATTTAATGACACTAAGGAACTTTAGGATAAAAAACTTTTAATTATTCCCTAGGAACTTAATTTAATCAAAGGATTAAAAAATCAAAATTTTTAATGGGCCATAGGCCACATTAAAAATTCTAAAGGGAAAAACCCCTTAATTTTGTTTATTCTCATGTCACAAAATCTTTTTAGAAATTTTTAATGTTATAAAAGTTTATAATTTTATATTCTTTAAATGTTTTTGGATTTTTTAAAATTTTTTTAATGTTTCTTTAGACTTTTATAATTTTTTTTAAGAAATAAAATGAAATCAAAAGAAAACAAAATTGATTCTTTTATTTTATTTTTATTTTTAAATGGTTTTAAATGTTTAATTTTTTTAGGATTTTAGATGGTTTTTAAATGAAATGAAATCAAAATCGATTTATTTTTATTTTTTAAGAATCTAATTAAAGATTTGCTTAAATGAAATCGAAAGAAATATAACAAAAAGAAGAAATAGCTAACCCTAAATCCCAACCGAAATACAATAAATAAAATAATAAAAAAAAGAACTAACTAAAAAATACAAGAGCCAATCTAACTCATACGTAAAGCATAGAAATCGAATGCTTGTGTGTTTGGTGTGTATATTGTGTGCAGGTGAATACGCAGACAGAGCATGAGAGGGAGATGAGCAGCGGAAAGCTTGCTGCTGCAGGTGGACAGAGAGGTAAGCCGCACCGATCTGCAAAGCAATGGAAGAACAGCGTATAGAGATTAGGTGAAGCTCCAGACAAATGAGGAAGTTCAGGCCAGGGAAAAGGAGGGACAAAGCTAAGGGATATGGACGGCAGCGATGAGGGAAAAGGGACTACGAGCAAGTTAGGGACACAAGGATCTGCAGGGATGGAGATTCGAGGAGGCAGCTATGCAGGAGGGGTGGTGGCTGCGATAATTAAAAAAAAAAGCATGAGAACAATGGACTGCAGGTCGATGAAGCTAAAGACGAGGGTTATATGCAGCGAATGAAAGCGTTTAAGGAGATCTGCGGGGAGGAAACATACAGCAGAGGGACCTTGTGGCAGCGCGCAGATGGGGAGATTGCGTGGAGGTTAGACCGCAGACAAAACTCAGGCAGAAACTCAGATTTCTCCAGATCTTTTAAAAAAAATTCAAAGCCCAAAAGTAATTTCGAATTTTTTCGAGGAAACAACAAAGAAAACAATTTCGAAATCTTGTTCTTAAGAAACCCCAAGCAGCAGAGAAACTGCAGCCCAAGAACCGAGGAGAAATTTCGAGACTAAGATCTTATACTTCAGCTTAAAATTTATTAATGAAACCCTTAAAAATTTTCCAGATTTAATCAAAATATCAAATCCATCTACTTCAGATTTGACCTTCAAACCCTCACTAAAATTCCAGATCTGAAAACTAAATTTAAACCTTTGGACTGCAAAAACTGGACATAATTCCTGCCAAAATGATGTTGATGAAAACTAGAAACCCAGATCTTACCCTCCAAGGCCTACATCTGAACTCTGCGCAACTATCAGCTTCAGATCTGTAGCTGCAATACAACAAGAAAAAACACCCAAACGATATACACAATGACCCCAAAAACACTAAACCCTGAAAACCAAAGTCAGAAAACTAAAATTAATTACAAATCTATGTACATAAATGGCAGATCTATCAGATCTAGGGAGTGTGCGTCCGACTCCGCTCCCAGATCTGATGATCTGAAGCTCTCAATAGCCAGATCTAACGATTTAGCACAGAAAAAATAAAAAAATAAAAAAAGAATTTTAGAAGAGGTACTAAGCTCAAAATCCTTCATGCATCACCCATAAAAGAACAAAAAAAAAAAATATATATATATATATATATATATATATATATAATATATATATATCTATCTTTATGATAAGCCCAAGATTAGATTCAAACTGGGCTCTTCAGAAAACACAGATCGGGAGTTGGTTGGTTCAACCGAGAACTTCCCCAAACACCCGATGATCTAATAATCAAGGATTTTCCTGCAAAACTCAATTCAATCGTCAACATAGAGTGAGAAAATAATAATAAAATTCAGATCTAATAGAGATACCTGCTATTATATTCAAAACTTAAATTATCATTCAAACCCCAGTGACTGAGCAAGATACCTATACTCAAATCGCTCTTCAGAAGCTATTATTAACGGCAAAAAAGAAATTACGCACGAAAATAATACATCTTACAGCATTTCCATGAAGAGTAACACCAGCGAAAATTAACCCCAAAGCCTTTCTTTATTTCTCATAAAGAGATTATAAGAGAGCTTTTCACTTAGTACACGATCAAAAGATCAGATCATACTAACTGACAAATGACCTCCTATTTAAAGATAAATTTCCCAATAGCTAGTTCGAGTGATCCTTGTCAAAGTGATCTCGACTGTTGATGAGGATCAAAATTTCTTTTAATCTCATTCGTCGAAATTTTAAATATTGAGGAAATTTCGAATTTTTCAATTAAATGCATTTTAATAAATTCAAAAATTAAAATTTCGCATTAATTTCCTTAAAATTTTGACTTTGACTTAACCCCAGGGACCAAAGGCCTAAAATTTAGCAAAATAATCAATTAACCTTAGTCCCTGGACCTGTTAAGATTTAGTTTTTTATGGGATCCACGAATTTTACCTCTGGAAAATTTAAATTTACCTATGACCTAGGACCTATGAGGGGATAAATTATTTTTCTAACCCTCAAGACACTTTACATCATGATTTTTACATTTTTTATATCTCAAGGGGGAAAACCCATTTGCAAAAGACCCTCACAGGCTATACAGTTCTGCAACACAAATATAATCTAGCAGAGCAAGCAATTTGTAATAAAATAACCTAACCAAATAGTTAGAATTATTCCCAAATCACTTTTACATAGACTCGATCTAGAACACTAAGACTCCCCTAAGATCCTAGTGACAAAATCCATTCTGGCTTTGGGGTAAGGTTGAAGGAAAACTTTGTCGATCATCCGAGAATGGATCGATGAGACAAAAAACCTCCCGCAACGTAGATCGTCACTAGAAAAGTAGGTTTACCTAGGTGATTACATACACGACACGGATCTGCTGAGATTATTTACATTATACACATGCAGACTGGGTTTACATTATAAGATGATCCTCACGCTGATGATGATAGCTGGATGGCAGGAACACATCGATCAGGCGTTATCCCTTTTGCGAAAAGGGGGGGGGGGTACTGCTATGGGTCGTTGACACGTCGTGGTCAACACTCCCCATAAGAACTTCGATAGACCTTGATCATGGAGCATGGCACGGGTGGCTTCCATGATTGTTCGATTCTTCCTTTCAGCAAGTCCATTTTGCTCAAGAGTATATGGAACGGTTGTCTCCTTGTTAATGCCAGCCTCTCCGCAAAAGTCATTGAATTCATTTAAATTCATATTTTGTTCCATTGTCGGTCCTCAATATTTTGATCTTCCCTATTTGATACTCCACCAAGGCTTTGAAAGAACAGAACCATTTGAACACTTCATCCTTCTTCTTCAAGAAATAGATCCATGTTTTGCGATAGAAGTCATCCACAAAAATTGAATAGTATAAGTATCCTCCCAATGATGTTACGAGCAACATACCAGATAAGTAAGAATGGACCAATTGAAGAATATCGGTATTTTGGCTTTCACTTGAAGGGAATGGTCCCCTTGTAAGTTTCCCAGTTCCACAACCTTAACAAACTCCTTCATGATTCATGTTGAAATCAGGCATACCTGTAAGGCTTTGTAATGAAGGTGGGAAAATCTTTGGTGCCATAATTCAAATTGAAGAGAAGTATCGCGAGTCAAGGCTCCCAAAGGACTTCCTCCAACTTTATAGAGACCATCGACCCTAAATCCAAGTGTGAATGCATCTTTAGGGTTTCTTTGCCAAATACATACATTTACATCAATGAATGCTACCTTGAAGCCTTTATCTTCCATCACAGAAATAGACACCTGGTTCTTCTTCAAATCGGGCACATATAATACTTCTTGTAGATGAATGGTTTGACCTTGATTCAAGTGAAGACTCAAGAGTGAGAGTACCGATGCCTTTCACAAGGTAGGTGGCATTATCTCCAAGTATGATCTCCAAATTAGTCTTATTTTCAATCAAATTTGAAAGAGCCTCTTTGTACCCAGTGAAGTGCCTTCAAGCCCCACTATCAATCAACCAAAGATCCAAAGTATCCGAAGGAGAGGCAGTAGATAGAGCGGAAATAAGATAAAACTCCTTTTGTTTTTCTACAACATTACTTTCCTCATACTTGGAATTTCTCGTCCTTTTGGGAGGTCGACCATTTCCATATCGAGCAACGAGAGCATTCCTCTTTCCTTTATTGTTGCACCTGTTGTTCCTTTGATTGCCATCACCTTTGAAATTGTTGTTTTTGTGGTTGTCATCCCTTGGAGATTCCTTCTTGTGAGGACAATCTCTAGCATAGTGGTCGAACCTATTACAATTGTAGCACCTTACTCTCCCCTCAACCTGCAGGCCCTATGGTCATTGGTTAGCGATAGGATTGTTATAATGGAGTCATATGTTAGTCCTATGTACTTGTCACAAACATGCATTTGCTCCATGAAGCATTGTGTATGCATGGCACTTCATTGTATATCATTGTCCAAAGTTGGTTGGGGTCTGGTTCTTGAAGAGTGGTCCCTTGCACTTGGTAAGGAGGATTATTGCAGCAAGCAGATGTGTTGCTATAGCAGCAAAGAGAGTGTGATTGCAGCTTCATTACATGCTTAGGTGGATCATGTTCAGTTTTCAGAGATTACATGGGATTGGCTAGAGACTTGCTGGCAGCTAGTTTCCTTGTTTTACATGCTTATCTTACAAGAGAGACTTCTTTGGTTTGCATTGACATGGTGTTGAGTTTGACAGGGGTAATACTTCTCTCATCCGACACATTATTGGCATTATTTTTCAGTGTTGGACTAAGAGGCAACTAGAGAGCAGAATGAAAGCAAAGGACCAGCAGGACAAGATACGACTTAGAAACTGCAGCGAGATTGTCATTGTATCTTGTATTATTCAGATTGGTTTAATATAACAAAGATTGGGTTGTACATATTTGTACATTATTTTGTAAAAAGTTGTCTATACTTGTGCATGTGTGATTTATTGCTTCATATTTTTCGTTGTGCAAAGTAGTTTTGTTGAGATTCTTGGTTTGGTAGCGTCAGAGATTCTAAGATTCTAACCTAGACCCAAGATCGTGGAAATTCAATTTGATATCATAGGGTGTCTGGGCTACTTTGGAAGACAGTGAATCAGAGTTGTGCATAGCGAAGTACAACTTAAGAGGGAGTTGGTCACATTGTAAGTGACAATGTCGAAGTTGCAAGTTGGTCTCCGGTATGAGGATAGGTTGGAGGGGTTGTCCAACTATAGTCAATGGAAGGAAAGGATCAAGTTGGTCTTGCGGGTCAACAGGATCTGGGAGTTCGTTGAGAAAGCCATCAAGAAGCCAACTGACCCAAAGGAGCTGGAAGTGTACGAAGATTTGGATACAAGGGTGAGATTGATCATCCTTGATGGTGTGAAGGATCCCCTAATACCTCACTTGTCCGGGAAGAACACTACACATGAGATGTGGATGGCTCTTCAGAATTCGTTCCAGAATAAGAACGAGAATTGGGTGTTGGTATTGGAGGATAAGTTGAAGTCCACCAAGATGATGCAAGGTGAAGGAGTGACTTCATATCTGACGAGATTGTCTCGGGTCAAAGATGAGCTTGTTGCCATCGGTGTGACTATTTCAAAGAATGATATGGTAAGGTTCACCTTGAAAGGGTTCACCAAGGAATGGAAGCCCTTCATCAAAGGATCATTGCCAGAGAGAAGTTTCCAGACTGGAATAGGCTATGGGAGGACTTCATTCAAGAAGAGTTGCGAAACGAGGATCTTCATCCAAAGAAGAGGGCTTCCGATGATGATATGGCACTTGCAGCACAAATGAAGGGTAAGAAGAAGAAGGACTTGAGTAAAGTCAAGTGTTTCAACTGTGGCGAGATGGGTCATTTTTCGTTGAGATGTCCGATGAAAAAGAAGGGAGATGACGAGAAGAAGAAAGGGAAGCACGTCGTTGGTGTTGCCACTTCTGCTGAAATAGATGCTCTCACCAAGAGATTGGAGGAGGAGGAATTTGCTATGACCTCTCATTTCTCACAGGGTACTATCAATGAGGATGGATGGTATGTGGACAGTGGTACGTCAAAACATATGACAGGGTCACAAGAGGTTTTTGAGACTCTAGCTAAATGGGACTCGAAGTTGCACATGGTGTTGGGCGACAAGAGTCAGAAGGAGATCTGAGGATTGAGAGTTGTGACATTCATAATGGAGACAGAACGAGTGATGCGGGTCCGGGATGCATTGTTTGTACCAAGACTCAGATATAGAGTGATATTTGTCTTGATGATCGAGAAGAAGGGGTTTGAGGCCTTGTTTCAGGATGGGAAGGCAAGACTCAGACCCAGACGCTCTAGCTCCGCAGGAATTGTGTTGCGAGTTAGAGAGCATGGTCTATACAGGCTGACGGGCAAGCCTATGGATCATGGAAAGAAGCAGGTGGAGCAAGTACAGGTTCTAGAGAAGCCAATGCAGGCTTCAGAGGAGCAAGTATAAGTTCCAGAGAAGAAGGTCCAAGTTCCACAGGCTCAGAGGGAGTCGAGTTCTAGTGGGAGCTTGCAGATTCAGAGGGAAACTTTGCAGCCCAAGAAGAGCGCGTGGTCAATGGGAAGCAAGGGTGCTTCTACATCTGCCAAGAAGGAATCATGGAAGGATTGGAAAGCGATTTAGGAGAAGAAGAAGAAGCAGGATGCTTCCAGTGATAACGACACTTCTAAGAGAGGCATAGTTCATGCTACAAGGATTGTTGCAGTGGTGAGCGCCAAGAGTTGGGTGAGTGTTGCGAGTAGTGATGAATATGGTGAGTTACATCCTACTCTTGGAAGTACCTCCCTCGCTAAGAGGGAGTGTTGGTTTTTTAGTAGCTTGGGAGGTACTCCAAGCCCTAGGGTTTAGGGTTTGGAGGGTGGAGCACCACAAGAGTCACTTGTGGGCTTGGAACCCAAGGTTGGGGTTTTGCACCCATCGTTGTTTGGGCCAAAACCATGGACACATTTCGACATGTGATGCATGAGGATGATAGTACTTGTTGAGACGAATCTGATGCATCAAAAACCATTCGATTCCAAGTTGTAGAAATGGAGTTATGAATTTTTGAAAGTTATGTGTGGGCATGGTAGCACAAGGTCAAGGTCGGCTTGCCTTGTGACAAATTGTTAAGCCCTATGATGATGTTTTGAGGGAGCCCTTGTATGTGGTATAAATACAAGGTGAGTGAGCTTCATTTAGCTCATACATCCATGCAACACAACACAAGAAGAGCTCGTTGAAGGAAGGAGGCCTATTCTATCTTGGCTGCAGGCAAAGGAAGGAAACCAACGAGGATTTTAGAGCATGTTAGGGCTGTTTTGGTGACCAAATTGCTGTGTAGGAGAGCCGAGGAGCAAGTGTCAAGGTCTGGAGTGATTTGGGGTATGTTTATGGGTGCATTGTTCTCAAAAGAGGCTGCCGCAAGCCAGTGGAGGAATTTTGAAGCCTTCCACAGTGATTAAAGGAGGGGCCAAGGTCTATTTGAGGGCTAGAACAACCCAGAATTGCAATGTATTAGCACAGCCTCTCAAGGAAGGATAGTCGCAGCTTTGAGGAGGATTTATGGGTGTCTATTGAGAGCAGAACAAGACTATTATCTTACCGTAGCTACGCTGAAATCAATCAGTAGAGGACAAACCCTAAATCAATGAGCAGAGGTATGTATATTGATGCATTCTTGTAGGTGTTGAATCCTTGTTTGTGGATCAGTTTTGGATCAGTTTGACTAGCGGCCTGTGGAAGCCATTTAAAGGGCTTATCTTGGTGGATAATAACCTATCCTATGAGTAGATTTCACAGTGACGTATTGGGAGCCATTGGATTGGTGGAGGGCAGCATGTTGGCTACCCAAAGTAGCCCGTGACTAGCAGTCATAAAGAGAGTTCGACCACTGAAGTTTGGGTGAAGTTGTTGAGCCTAAGTGTAGCTCTTTGATGGACAAAAGAGGGTACTAGAAGGCAGATTGGAGCTCAGTTATTGGCCAGCTTAGAAGAGCAGATTGGATCAGCCCGTGTTCATTGTAGCAGAAGCGACTTGCAACAGTGATAGGAGGCAGCCATCCTAGAGACTCTATGTGTTGTCCTTTGATGGACAAAGGGGCAGCTAGAGAGCAGAACAAAAGCGAAGAACTGGCAGGACAAGATATGACATAGAGGTTGCAGCAAGATTGTCATTGTATCTTGTATTCCATAGACTGTTGTATTCTTTAGATTGGTTTAATATAATGAAGATTGGGTTATACATATTTGTACAATATTTTGTTAAAAGTTGTCTACACTTGTGCATGTGTGATTTATTGCTTTATGTTTTATGTTGTGCAAAGTAGTTTTGTTGAGATTCTTGGTTTGGTAGCGTTAGAGATTCTAAGATTCTAACCTAGACCCAAGATCGTGGAAATTCAACAAAATACAGATATGTGGGCTTCTCTTGTGTAAGCCCTGTTGAGAAATCTAGGGCATAGCAATTAGGTGATTTCTCTTCTATTGATAACTGCTTGTGAATGCTTTTTAGTTCCTCATTTACTTATGTTATTATAGTGTCATTCTTCATCAAATTGCTACCAATGCATAAACCATAGAGAGACAAGAGATAAATAAAATCAGCTATCATCCAGGGCCAAAACCTCTCCCACTTGAGAGGAAAACCCGAACAAATTCTTCTTATAGAGACTCCAATTGACAAATACCAAGACCAAGACCCTTGACCTATTTTCCACCCAAGACCAAGACACAAAATTTCCTTGATGAGATCCTTAGTCAACTATAATCAACCTTCTACACCTTCCTCCTTCTCGACTTCTTCTTCAACTTCAGTTTCCTTCTGCTTTAGACCTACAACTTTCTCGACCTCCTTGGAAACCCTAGTTGCAGCGCATAAGAGAAAGATATGGTGAATTAACCCCTCAATCTTCTTCGCTTGGACTTAATGGCCTTCTCCTCCAACTCAGCTTGATGAACTGACTTATATCCTTCTTAAATCAGATTCTATAACAGCAAGATAGAATTCATCCTTTTCTGCAGTAATAAAATTCCTCTCCTTCACACGTGTGAGAGGAGACTGACCCTAAAACAGTCCTAAAACAGATCCAAAGAACTTCGCTCTTCCTTCTTCTTGTTGGCTAAGAGGCTTCTTTCTTGGCGACTTTCGCACTTCTTACAATTTCAGACCTTGACCGAATTTGTTGTGACTGAAATGAGGTCGAGTTGCCCTATTTATAGTCGTTGGAGCCTCCATAATAAGCTAACTAGTACTGAGGGTGAACCATCATGGCCTTTAGGAGCAAATTCATTATTTTATTTGAGGCCAAGTTGAAGGAGTTTCTTGAGCTTGGTCTTGGAGGGCTATTTGACACTTTCATTGACTCATATACAAAATGTAACATGCCCAAGAAGGGTCCTTCATACATGACATTAACTCTCTTTGACTTTTATGACTAAATCACAAAACCTAAAGGTTCACAATGGGAACATTAACTAAAACAAAATTCCTTGATCATGAAACCCATGATTCAAGTACTACAAAAATAATTTTATTTTATTTTCATCAATTACGTACACATCACAATTACACGTCATTATGAAGACCAAACCTAGTTACATTTTTCAACACTCCCTCTTAACTAGGGAGGTATTCATAATGGTACTTGATCATTCTCAATTTGAAGAATTCTAATAAGAAGAGTCAAATTGATAACCCATTTGTTTAGCATCATATCAACCAACATTGTTACATAGCAAGGCCTTGACTAACAGCTCTATCTCTCCACAAGATTTGAGCTCAATGCTGGCGAGACCAATGATGTATAGACACCATCATCATTATCTCTCTCGAAACATACCCCACCCGGGTTCTCAGGGTGTGTTCCACCAGGACTATCCTTATCTTGGATTCCCAGTCTTGATGAACTGACTTATATCCTTCTTGAATCGGATTCTATAACAGCAAGACAGAATTCATCGTTTTCTGCAATAATAACAGTCCTCTCCTTCACACGTGTGAGAGGAGATTGACCCTAAAACAGTCCCAAAACAGAGACAAAGAACTTTGCTCTTCCTTCTTCTTGTTGGCTAAGAGGCTTCTTTCTTGGTGACTTTCGCACTTCTTAGAATTTCAGACCTTGACCGAATTTGTTGCGACTGAAATGTGGTCGAGCTGCCCTATTTATAGTCGTTGGAGCCTCCATAATAAGTTGACTAGTACTGAGGATGAACCATCATAACCTTTAGGAGCAAATTCATTATTTTATTTGAGGTCGACATGAAGGAGTTTCTTGAGCTTGGTCTTGGAGGGCTATTTGACACTTTCATTGACTCATATACAAATGTAACATGCCCAAGAAGGGTCCTTCATACATGAGATTAACTCTCTTTGACTTTTATGACTAAATGACAAAACCTAAAGGTTCACAATGGGAACCTTAACTAAAATAAAATTCCTAGATCATGAAACCCATGATTCAAGTACTACAAAAATAATTTTCTTTTCTTTTCATCAATTACATAAAAATCACAATTACACGTCATTATGAAGACCAAACCTAGTTACATTTTTCAACACTCCCTCTTAATTAGGGAGGGATTCATAATGGTACTTGGTCATTCTCAATTTGAAGAATTCTAATAAGAAGAATCAGATTGGTAACCCATTTGCTTAGCATCATATCAACCAACATTGTTACATAGCAAGGCCTTGACTAACAGTGCTATCTCTCCACAAGATTTGAGCTCAATGCTTGCGAGACCAATGATGTATAGACACCCTCATCATTATCTCTCTCAGTAAATACCCCACCCGGGTTCTCATGGTGTGTTCCACCATGACTATTCTTATCTTGGATTCCCAGTCCTCAAAGAATATCGGTCCTATACGACTATTCTTATCTTGGATGCCTTAACACATCCTCAAAGAGCATCGGATGTCAGATGTTTACCCAATCCTCCTTTTTGTCTTCCCGAGTGAAGACAAGAATGATGTGTCTATGTCTCCCTCCTAATTAGGGAGGACACATCTATTCCAATAAAAGAATGCACTCATTCCTATGAAAGGAATGTACCTTAGCTCCCTCTTGGCTGAGGAATTTTGCTTCCAGGTTTCTACAAAGTAAGAAACTTCTTTTCAAGCTCCCTCTTAATTAGGGACCTACAGCAGCTCCTCAGGTGGAGATGATGGGACAACTAGCTAATTGAAGAACTCCTCCTCACCATGTCATGAACTTATTTTCACTATTCAGGAGTCTTCATGTTTTGGGACTTCTTTGTATGTCAGAAACCATCCATCACTTTCATCCATGAGTTAGTCATGTCATCGTCGGAAAGTGATCCATTAGTCCATATATGGCCTTCCTTCATGCCATGTTGCCTTCTTTCATGCCATGCTTCCTTAAGGATCTTTTATCCTACTATATGGTCATCGGTGGTGGAAGACATCCATAGATCTTCCCTCAGCATCCCTGCATAAGCCCAACCAGATATTTGTTCAAAAATAAGAAATGAACATTTAAATCAAAATTACCTTTGTGATGGTCTTTCATCATAACATCTTCTAGTTTGCATCAGTATCCTGCATACATATCGACACATCTCCCAAAGATATATTTCGTCAAGGGTCTCTTTCTTTTTCAGACTTCATAAAAGTCTTCATATCTTTCTTGGAGATATCCTAGTCATATCTTCTTGGTCTTTAGATGTTGATTGCCTTTTTCCATGATTGCATATCCCACGATCTCTTCCTTCCTTTCTTCACACATTTCATTCTAAGGAATTTCCAATCAAAATTCCTCCAGTTGTTGTCAACCACCTCATATTACATATGAGGACATATTATGTTGATTTAA
Source organism: Pinus taeda (assembly GCA_000404065.3). Taxonomy (NCBI): domain Eukaryota; kingdom Viridiplantae; phylum Streptophyta; class Pinopsida; order Pinales; family Pinaceae; genus Pinus; species Pinus taeda. Next base: position 70,476 of record APFE030514466.1, read on the forward strand.
TCTAGACAATGTGTGACTCATGCCTTCTTGCATCCTTTTAGAGGAGGAGATCCTTTTTCTTTTGATCATGCTCCCAAGATAGAGCATTAATCCATGTTACTTGCAACCATATGACATGACTCTTCAATATTGAATATAAGCATACATACCTCTTTTTCCTTTGGGTCATCCAAACTTCCTGCAGCAGCTTCTTTGATTGAAAGAACTTCAATCCCTTGATCTTCTTTATCTCTTTTGTCATCATACCATCATCCTATGAATTGCACAAGTTGGATTTTTTTATGAAATTACTTCCTTTCTTGATCGGTGATCCTTTCGATGAAGATTCCATCAGAGAATCTTGAAGATCTAGAGTATCCCCATTCAGCAGATGTTTCCTTTTTGACAAATGTATGATGAGCCTTGTACTAGATGACCTTTTTCTTTCCATAACTACAACTTATGTTTCCAATGAGGTTCCCAAGGGCTATATCCTTCATAGTTGACTACCATAGATTTTAATTTCAACCACCTTTCATGCTTCTCTATAATGATGTCCCAAGCTCTTGCTTTTAATGCTTCTATGATGCCATGATGTATCCCATCATTTTTCTTAGTGAATCATGATAGCCATATCTTACAACATAAGACTCAAGAACTATGAAAAGAACTTAGGTGAGTAAGACTATCTCAGTGATAGTAGAGATCTCCTACTTCCTCTTTCTTGGACTTCTTCTTTTCAGCTTCCTCTACTTCTTCGATGATATGGGCTTCTTCTCTTCCTCTTTTATTATTGTCCTTCTTGATCTTTGGACAATCTCTTTTATAATATGCTTAAAAATTTGATGTATGTTTGTAATTGCTAGAATATAGATGGTTGATGCTCGAATAATTAATCATTGATGTACATACTAGTAACTACAATGGAATCATGGGTGCCATATCTATCTTGATTTATGCAAAAATATGCATGTTTTCATGTCTTCTACAACTAATTTGGTATTTGGGATGTTTGTTTTGAATATAAATGCAAAAAAAATTATATATATATAGCAGACATTTCGCTTCCTAGATTTTTGGAAAATGACACTTCCGCGTCCCCACTTCCAAAAAACGTCCTCGTTTCGTCCCCACTTCATGCAACATTGCTTCAAGATACCAACGAGCATCGTTTCAAACATGAATACAAGATTTCTCGATGCATTTTGGACTACATTGTGGGAGAATATGGACATAAAGTTGAAGAGGTCTATAGCATTCCATCCACAGACAGATGAAAAACAGATTCAATAGGACTTTGATGCAACTTTTGAGGGATTATAATTAGAACCATTTAAAGACTTGGGATGAAAATTTGGTATATGTTCAACACTTATAACAAAGTAGTCCACACTTTTGTTTGTAAGTCCCCATTCGAAACTTGTTTTGGATTTTTTCCACCTTCACCTTTGGATATTGCATATGGACAAAAAGGAAGAGTGAAGCAGGATCTCACAAGTGATGCTTTAAGGGCACTGAAATTTGTTGAGAATATCACACAGATCCATTTGCAAGTATAGGAGGCACTAGAGAAGTCACACAAAAGGTACAAGGCTAGGCATGATTACAACAGAATATAGAAGTTATTCAAGGTGGGAGACAAAGTATGGTTATAGTGGAACAAGGAGAGGCTACAGGGTCCTGGTAAGAAAATTATGGCTCTACGATATGGTCCGTTGGAGATACTAGAAAAGGTGGGAGAAAATTCCTATAGACTCAGTGTATCCCCGTACATGTGCACTTACTCAGTGGTGAATGTAGAAAATCTTAAACTCTAAGAGCCTTCCATGTTGGATCATGAAGAGGAATAGGTCCCGCCTACTCCTAATAGAGGTGACAAAGGATACAATTTTGCAAAAGAGGTCCAGAACTACAAGAAAAGGGCAGTGTTGCTTTTCACAGATCATCAAAGTAGCTAAGTTCAAAAAAAAAGAGCAAAACAACCTCACCTTCTAGTTGGGTTTTCTCCCGAAGGGATTTTCCAGAGCATATATTGTGTTTATTGTGGTTTGTGAGAGTTCATTTTTCATTGTTCTTTTTTTTCCTGTATTTTATCTATTGCATACTTAAGCAGGAAATAGTGACTTAATAAATCCAAAAATCTAAGGAAAGTTAACCCTCATAGTATAGATTTTTGGGTTTCAATATATTTTCATCAGATTTGTTGTAACAAACAATCAAGTGGAATATCCATAGCAATTTATATATGATTTGGAGAAAACTTTGATTATCATACTGTATCACTGTAGGCTCCAACTCCTGAACAAATAATTTTGCAACCAACTTGCGAAGCCAAATAGCCTCACAACTCGTCATACTCATTTTCATATACTCAGCGTCTGCTAAACTGAGTGCCACAGAACCCTGCTTCCTATTGAAGTAGGAAATCGTTGTCAATCCAAGACTCAAGCAGCACCCTAAGGTGCTCTTCCTATATATTGCACTACCTGCCCAATCTATGTATGTATATCCTTGCAGCTTTGCTCCATCTCCTCCAAGATACCTCAAACCATACTCCATTGTACCTCTAAAGTATCTCAACACATGCTTTGCTACTACCCAATGCACTACCTCGACTCCACCATGAACTACTCAAAGTGTTCACAACAAGAGAGATTTCTAACTTGGTGTTGACCAAATACATTAAGGACCCTATCAACTATCTCTACAATGTGTTGAAGAATGTAACTAGTGTCGGTCTACATAGTTATATTTGAATCATAAAGAAATGTATTTATCAAAAGAAAGAAAAAGAAATTTTATTATTAAATAAATTGACTTATTAAAGCATGGGTTTCATGCTTGGGTCAATTGTTTTTAGGTCAAATCCTCCATTGAGGGCTTCTAAGGTTTATGTCGAGTGTCCTTGTCCATGTCATATTGTAAATAACCCTTCCTGGGATTTATTTGTCAAAGAAGAAATTTATTTTATTATAAAAAGGTCAATTAGGCCTCCTCCACCAAGTCGGCCTCAAAGTGGACAAGTCAGCCTAAATTGGGCAGCAACTCGACCTCATTTGTCACCCACACACAACAAGTTCGATCTACAACTTTTGGGGACAGAAAAAGTGAGAATTTCAAGGAAGAAGAAGAAAAAGAATAGCGAAGGAAACGAAGGTCTCTCTCAAGCATAAGAAGTCAAAATTATCTCTCTTTTTCCCACACGTGTGAAGTTGGGAAGCTATTGGAGGGGCCGAAATTCTACATTTGTTGGGGAGACCGAAATTATGAAGTTGTTGTTGAAGCTAGGCCGAAATTTTTGGGTTGATGATGGGTTGTAGCTTCTAGACAAGAAGAGGCTATTGAAGGTTGTTGTATCTCAATGGAAGGCCAACTTGGTGGAGGAGGAAGGTTTGTGGGTCTAGGGCCTTGGACTATCTCATTTGAATTACTGAAGTAAGAGTTCTTGACTGGGTTTTCCCCTATATAGGGGTTTTGCTTTGGCTATGCGCTTACATCTAGTGTCCTGATCTTCGTGTTTTGGTTTTGGTAATTGCTTGATGAACTAAGATAAAAGAAAAACATAAGAAAGACAATAATAAGAACAAAGGAAATCACAAGTAAATATCAACAAGAGAAAATCTTTCTGCCTTTCCAATTTTCCAACATGATATCAAAGCTAAGGTGAAGAAGAAGGAAAAAGGTAGTTTGAAGATCTATTGAAGAAAAGGAGATTGAAAGAAGTGTTGAAGAATCTAGGGCAATTAGATTAATAAGATTCGTCACTTGATAACTATTTGTGAGGATTGTGTTTGGTCTTGGAGGGCTGTTCTAGACTTGTATACATTTTACATAGGCTCATGAAGAGCTCCTTATTCATGACTTTGACTCTTTTGACCTTAAATATAAATTCTAAGGCTCTCAATGGGAGCCATCTATAAAATAAACCTCTTGCTCATGAAACCCATGTAGCAAGGCATAATCAATAAATTCATTTTTCTTGTTTACAAAAATCAATGTCATGAAGACCGAACCTAGTTACACTTTCTTCAACAAGGTCATTAAGGAAAAGGACTACATAAGAAGAGAAATCTACTATCTACAGGAACTACGTCAAACTCAATGAAGGGATAAAACAAATTAGAAAGAGCCTCCAACTAGAGGGCATGGAAAAAGGGGATAGACCTCATCCTCGAAAAGAACAAAGATTTGGATCTTGTTCTAGGAAAAATCAAGAAGCTTACAGATTGTTGTCACCCTCTACAAAACGTGTTTTCAGCTGTTAAAAGAGAGCAAAAGAGCAGAGAGGTTTGCAGCCATCTTCCAAGCCATAGAATCACTCAAAGCTAAATCGAACCCCTTCCAATGGATAGTGCTCGAAATTAGCTTTCCAATGGTATATGGAACTCCTCAAATGGACTCTAGAATCAAAAGTTAGAGCAAATTGAAATTACCCTTGAAAAACCAAAAGACAAAAGAAAATACGTAAGGGTAAAATCCCAGGTCCCAGCGTATCGACGATCCTGCATATTGGCGATCGAAGGTCCAGGGTGCAACGCAATAGCAGAAATATTTCGCCGATATGCGATTAGAGATCCCACACATTGGAGGTCCCGCACATCGGAGGTCAAAGGCATCGACGCATCGCAATCGGCGATCAAACAAGTGACACCCTTTCAAAGTTGCGATATTGCATGAAGTTCCAATTGCGATTAAATTCACCAGCATTGAGCCTCCAATGTTTAAGCGTCGGGCAAGTCCAAAGAAGCATTTACAAAGGAATTCAATCGCAAAACCAGAAGAGAGCGAGCCTTTTCTCTCTCCTCTAGGGGGCCACATGGGTGAATATGATTGGTTCTGATAAGGGACATGTGGTGGCTGACATCACCTTAACGTGGCAGTACAGTGGACACGTTGCATGCTGATCTAGCATTTTCAGGGTCCTATGGGGACATATCCAGGTGACACATGTCACCACTCAGGAAGCGCCACGTGACAGTAATGACGTCACGCATCGGAGATTGGAGATCCGCAGTTGCAACGTGTTGTGCATCAAAGTGGAATCGCCGATTGAAATCCTCCGATTGGGGAGCTCTAATATGGGGGCTAGCCTACAGTCACGAGGAGCGCCAAATGACCAAGGGTTAAGTAGAAAAAGTGATTGGACTTCGGCAATCGGCGAAGTGAAGTGTTGTGCCCCAAAGTTAAATCGTCGATTGAAAACCTTCGATATAAGGGTTGGCCTATGGTCACGGGAAGAGCCGAAGAACCAAGAGCTAAGCAGAAAAGCTAAGCAGAAAAGGTGATCGGCATTCGTTGTTTCATGAAGCCTGTTCAATGTGAAGTCTCAATTTGCCAAGCTCCGATATTTGGCTAAGCACTCGGTCATATGACGAAAAAGTACTGAAAGGGCTCAAAGCAAAAGGGGCCTAAGGGGATTGGAACTTGTTGTTTCACAATGTTTTGCAATATTAAGTGCCCATACTAGAGAATCCCCGATATCACACCATGGTTATTTTATGAGGCGTGTTGCATTCTGATAACATGGTACAGAGCTTTGAAGGCGTATGGGTTGGCAGCTGCAGTATTAAATGAAAGCATGGAGCAGTGGTAAATCAGTATGGGGCTCAGGGAAGACTTAATGCCTTAGCATGGAGCTCCACTCAGTCATACAATGCAGGACTGCCAGATTGATCTCTACTTCCACTCTGAGACAAGTCAACACAGTTGATCGCTACCAACTCCACAGAGTGGTGAAGCCAGGCAGTTAAAGTGAAAGAGACAGGCAGATTGGCTAGATCATTGAGGCATAGACGTGGCCTGAGAAGAGGCCATAATAGGGTTTTCTAAGAGATATTTTCCTCCCATCATCATTCTGTTTTCCTTTTTCTTATTATTTTGTACTTTCTATATTTTTCAAGAATTGAATCAAATCATTGTGGGCAACAACCTTTGCACATCGAGATAGTCGGTCTATCAGACAATTGGAGCTCGAGCTAGAATATTTTGTAGATGTTAATTCAAAGCTCCCCCTCTTCTTATAAATTGGGGGAAGAAACACTTAATAGAGGTTCCGAGATTCTGCACCCACAGTGGTCCAAATTCTGTGATTCCACTTTGGTTCTAATCGCATGTTCATGAGGGACTCAAGCGATGTATGGCTAAATGTAATGGACTGGTATATTGGACTCATTTTGAGGATTAATTAAACTCTGGTGATTCCAATCATGGTTGTAAGCAGTATGTTTTCCCTCTGTAAATCTCATTTCATGTATGTTTCTCTTCTACTCTGACACAAGTCAACGCAGTTCATCACTACCAACTCCACAGAGTGGTGAAGCCAGGCAGTTAAGGTGAAAGAGACAGGCAGATTGGCTAGATCATTGAGGCAGAGACGTGGCCTGAGCAGAGGCCATAATAGGGCCGTCTAAGAGATATTTTGTGCTTTCTATATTTTTCAAGAATTGAATCAAATCATTGTGGGCAGCAGCCTTCGCACGCCAAGATAGTCGGTCTATCAGACAATTGGAGCTCGAGCTAGAATATTTTGTAAATGCTAATTCAAAGCTCCCCCTCTTCTTATAAATTGGGGGAAGAAACACTTAATAGAGGTCTTGGGATTCTGCACCCGCAGTGGTCCAAATTCTGTGATTCCACTTTGGTTCTAATCGCCTGTTCATGAGGGACTCAAGCGATGTATAGCTAAATGTAATGGACTGGTATATTGGACTCATTTTGAGGATTAATTAAACTCTTTGGTGATTCCAATCATGGTTGTAAGCAGTATGTTTTCCCTCTGTAAATCTCATTTCATGTATGTTTCTCTTCTACTAAAATTGTGTAATGAAGTTGTTGGTCTCATTCTCTCATGGTTTATGTATGTTGTTAAGTAGTAACAACACCTGTGTTATTTAAAGATTTACTTATGTACCTTTAAGAGCACAGATTTACATATGTTGATTAGTGATAAGTGTATCCATGAGCTATAAAACATGAAAGCTTAACTCGCGCTCCGCAATTCCCGTCATTCAATCTCTTATGCTTTCCATCCTTCTGTCGAAACATTGTTGCTTAGGGTTTTGTCTTGTTTACAACCCTATGCATCTATTTCCTTCCTTTCTCTCCTCCTCTTCACCTCTACTACAACTTCAATACTAAGCTACTCATTGTTGTGTGTAGGCCATCAGAACAAGACATTCCTCTTTGAGATCGGCGCGATTCACCCCCTATATTTGGATCCATGTATCTGCTTGAGTTCACCTTGATGAAAGACTACTGAACCAAGCCCCCCTTTATTATCTTTCCAAACTATGTGACAATTGGAGTGCACTAGAAACCCCTCACTGATAATCTTCCATGCACTCCTCTATCTAAGATGTCCTAGACTCCTAGGCACTGGTCTAAAATCAACCCAGACATTGTCTCTAAAAAGCTTTCTATATCTCCTGAAGCATTTGTGCTACAGATGCTAGAAAAAGCAACATCTCTTTGGCGTCGTTGTCAGGGACGAAACTGAAATAATATTCCCTGAGTATGACAAATCTTTACATTCCCTCTGTTAAGTGAGCTAAGGGAAGTGTGGGTTGAAGATCTCTCACCTTGGTGACTCCATGTTTCAATATTATGATAAATACCTTGGCAACCCCATTGTTTGAAATTCTAGCTGATCATTCTGGCTTATCAGAGACCCCATACTCGCTTAGATACCTCACAGCAAAGTACTCCTTCCGTGTCTGACCCAGAAAGAATAATCTCCAAAATAATTTGGAAAGAAAAGACTCCAAATACTGATGTGACTACCTCTTCATTTCCTGAAACATCTACATCTAGTTCACAGAGGGCAGTAACCCATTGTTCTGAACTTCCTCCTAAAAGTCTGGTATATCCTCCAGAAGGCAATTATCTATTTAGTACTGCGTCCATAGAGGGCAAAGAAGATGAGGAAATAAAAGACATGCTCCAAAGCAACCTCACCGACAGTGTGAACAGTTCCTCATTCCACTGTCAATCTGTTGTCTTACCATTGTTTATCCCTCAAGCTCCTCCATTAATTCAAGCAGCAACTCCACCTCTAATCCAAATGGTTGTCCCGAGCTTCTTGTTAAACAAGTATGCCCCTTAAATCTGCCTCAACCCCTAAATGCAATGCCACAGGACTATCTCAAGCTCCTGCCCAGGTATAATGAAGAGACCAACATCATATCACAGAGACACATAGAGATATTTGATGCCTTTGCAGAAAATCAAAATGTAGAGCATCATGATGTAGAGCTGAGACTCTTCGTCCAATCCTTGGACGGAGAAGTCAAGAAGTGGTTCAAATCCTTGCCCAACAATTCTATTACCACTTGGGAGGAGATGGACAATTCCTTTCTGCAGAAGTGGGGAGAGAAGAGAGACCACGAATATATCCTCACAGAGTTTAATGCTATCAAGAAGAAATCTAGTGAGGATATCTCCGATTTTATTAAGAGATTTAACAAACTATATAACAATCTTCTTGTTGAAATTAAACCCCCACAAGTCACTGCCAAAGTAGTCTTTGCTAGGATTTTTGATTCAAAATTTGGTTTCACACTGCGAGAGAGGAAGTCTCCTTCCTTAGATCAAATTCAAACTGACGCTCTCAAGGTAGAAGCAAATTATACCTCGGATGAAAATTCTAGAGGTAGATTCGATCTAGGAGAGAAGAAAAAGGGGAAAGGAGGAGACACCTTCCTCAAGTGGAAGAGAATTCCAAGAACATGGGATAGAGGAAATGGATAATTTGATAAAGAACTTATCCAACAAACTGACAAGGATGGAGTTGGAGAATAAAAGCCTTCAGAGACATAACTTCCCAGTTGCCGATAGGGGATACAATCCCCAATATATAAGGCCTTCCCTACAGTTAATGCAAAGGGAGAGGAAAGAGCAACAAGATCATATTCATCCTCCATTGTACATAGAAGATGATCCAGAGGAACCAACACAAGATGCAAGCAATTTTCAGGGAAACTTGTACTCCTCTTTCTTCGATGAGAAACAAGAACTCAAGACATATGAAGAAGAGGAAGAGCTTCATGCCACACTGGACGATGAGGAGATATATGACTACTGCAAACAGTTCGCTGACTTCATGCAGGCTCAACTGCACAAGAAGTATGATCTACGATCATCTAGAAAGAGATCAAGAACACCAAATCAAAATGAAGGTAATTCTTCCCAGGAGCCCCCTAAGTCTATTGACAAGGGAAAGAGACATATAGAGTCTAGACCCAACTATCTCAAGAAAGGAAGAGTTCTCCAACCCAAACAGTTGTCAACATGAAGTCCTTAAAGAAGGTAAGTCACCTCCTCCCACTAAACTTGTTCCTGAAAGAGAAAAAGAGCCTGTAGAAACTAGCACGGGAGAAAAAGGCCATGCACTCTTTAACCTCCAGAAAGAACTTGAAAAGGTCAAGATCCCAATCCCATTGTGTGAGCTCTTGAAACAGGCCACTTATAAGGCCCAAGTCTCTCAGCTTTTCTTTCCTTCCACTTCAGTCCAACCCCTTAACAGTCTAAACCTACAGGAAGTAAGGCCTATGGTAGTCTTTGGACCACATGTTGAGGAGCTTACAGTATTTGTGGCTGCCCTGACCAAGAAGATATTGGTCAGCAAACTTTTCATGAAAATAAGGCAACTGCAAACTTTTCTTGTCAATTCTATGACCCTATATATGATTACATGACCACATTCTTAGGTTAGTAGCAAAGGTTGTTTCTCGAGCATGTATAAGGGCTCTTGTTTGAAGACTTTTCATGGTGCATGCTTGTTTTAATTTTTAAATTTCAGCAGCATGAAGGCATTAGGTTCAGCACCCAAATGCTGACCTGGTACCATTGGAGAGATGAACTCACTTAGGTGAATTGATGTCTAGTACATAAGTAGGATTTGTATATAAATAAGCTCAATAGCTGAGCATTTATTTTCCAATTGTTAGAATTTACTTTTCTGCATTTTAATTCGATGAGGAAAGGACTCCCTGCAAATAAAGTTTCATGGAGATTTTATGGTTGTATAAGTGCATTATTAATTTTGACTCCATGCCCAATGGTGAAAGCTATTGGTCTACAGGTTCTCAACACCTTACCAACAAGGCACTGTCCCCAGGTGGAGGCTGGAGCCATGTAAAAATTTCTGTTTTCCCACCCCGGTTTTCAGTTTCTCCTTATTTCTCCCATGTAGTTAAATGCCCTTTCCCATAACCATACATTAAACAAGCTGGAAAAAATAAATTTGCTGAAAACACAAATTCTGGAAAATTTACAGAATGCTGGAAATTGCAGAAATAAAAATCA